>JABJWA020000206.1:0-27935 GCA_020352615.2 Yoshiicerus persimilis | reverse complement strand
TTAGCGCTTCCTATAATGGGAAAAACTCAAAAACGTAGCTTAGCGCTTACTACAACGGAGAAAACTGAAATAAATCCAAAATTTAGACTTAAAAACCGAATTTACTTGCAGTCCAACTAGAATTTGAATTACTTATCCTCAAATCGGTTTCGTTTGTTTCAGAGGAAAATTAAGTTAAAATATTAAATAATTGCAAAGAACAACTCAAGTGTTCATACAAAAATTCCTTATTACTCTGACTTTGAAAAAGTCTATTAATTCGGAATACAATTTTATGGTTCTTTTTTTAGCCAGCCTCCATCTATATAACACTTTATTGTTCCCATTATTACCATAATTCGCCAAATATTCCCATAGTGCATTATCAATCATTAAAAAGTATTAAAATACACATTTTTCGAAACACGTGCATACGGAGCAATTATAATAGTTAAGCATGTCATTTATTGGTTATTCCATTCAAAACGTTGTTACAGCGAGAAAGGCTAAACCTGTTGGCAAATCTCACGTCACCAAATGCTGAATTGAAAACACGTTTCTTATTTCCTTCGTGCTCCACTCCACTCAACACCAAACGCAATTCATTCACAGCTACATCGGTCTCCTTCAATTCTAAGTATGATCACAGTACTTGGTAAGCAATAAATTACACCCAAGCATCTCTACCAAGTAACTACTACTTTTATGTTGACTGTGGCTCTGTATGCATTAACAAGCCATAAAAAACAGGTATTGAGAATTCAAACCACTCACAGTTCATCCTTCAAGTAATTGGGAATATTTCTCTGGCATATCTTGGCAGAAGCCACGGAAATACAATTTTATGTTACCTTTGTAAAGTACAATTCCAATTATGACGAATAAAATTATTTCCCTAAAAACTGCTCTCCTCCTGATCCTTATAGAATCTCCAGGAAATGATTTGAGCTCTATTTCTGCATCCATATTTATTTTTAGAGAACACTTATAAGGAATTCTGATAAGTGAAAATTGAGATTAGTATTGGATTCTATTTACAAATGGCAAAATTGTTGCATTATTCTGCAATATTAATGTAATTACTTTTCTTGGTATTGATTGAGGTTGGGATAGATAAAATTTGTAAACAAAAACTCCGTAACTTATTTACTCCCTTAAAGATTTTCCAGGCAGTAAAGTTTTGCCATTTATTTACTACCTAATTATGTAGAAAAAATAGCATTATTTCTGTATTTAGGTTCTATAGTCAATAAATTCGTTAGCTAAACTACGTAAGGGTTGTTATTAGGTTTGTTTTCGTGATAACAAAATGAAAACGAAGAGTGGGATTTGGGGATTTCTATTTACTGATGTGATAACTAATATCTTTTATTAATATTTAATCAAAATGTCAAAAAGGCAAAAATGAAAACAAAAAGTCCGCAAACTAACAATTTTCATGTGTAAGCATGTTATTGTTTACAATGTGCCTCTATATCATTATGCATGATGAAAACATGAAAATTTTCCACAGTTCACAAATTAAAAACTTGATCCTGCAGAGCAGAGCATTCATTTCTTAAACTGCATTTGAGATACAGCATAGGTTTTATCGTCTCAAATGAGAAAATGAGTGTTTACACGGAGATGGCAGAAATAATGAAAAACTTTCTGCATTATCATCTTTCCTATATAGAAATCAGTATAGCTTTCCTAATATTCGTGGCCACACTTTTCTATATCAAGTTGGTCAAGCGAAACTCGAGAATTGACAAATTTCTTAAAGAGATACCCGGTCCGAAAACACTACCCATTGTTGGAAATGCTCTGACATTTAATGTTCCCGGCCCTGGTAAATTGAATATTTGGTTTCAAAAAGTTTTGTTTTATTTTAAACTAAATTAAATATTATTTATTTATTTATATATTTCAGACCTCCTACAAACTGTGAGAGACTTGATCAATACTTACGGAAGTGTTATCTGCTTATGGATGTTTAATTTGCCATATGTCTTGATATCATCTGCAGAAGAAGCACAGGTAATTATAGGTACTCACTATGTCTCAAATTACTTTATAAAGTTTTAGATATTCTTTGAAAGAGATTTCATATTTTTTATTTTAGGTAATTTTATCTTCTTCTGTGCATATCAACAAAAGCAGGGACTACAATGTAATGCGACCATGGTTAGGAAACTCACTATTTATTAAAGAAGGTTAGTCAGGACGTGAAATAATTAGAGTTGTTAGAATAATGAAGTAAATAATTATTTGTTACACTTAAATTGCTTGATGATTAGGTGCTGATTGGTCATGCCGAAGAAAACTTGTCACTCCGGCATTTACCTTTGGTCTTCAAAAAGAATTTCTCCAGGTTTTCAATGAACAGGGAGAAGTGTTGAGGAAAGTCATTGAGGCTGAGTGTGTAAACAAAGGAATTGTCGATATGTATCCATACTCCTCTCGGTGCATTCTCGATGTTATTTGTGGTAATTTAGAAAACAAAATGTTCACTAATTAACATTAACGTGACAACATATAAGAATGTATAAAATATGGCCCATTGTAATTAATACTTCAGATACTGCAATGGGAATTAAGATTGGAGCTCAAACACAACAGAATCTGATTTATCTGAAAACTGTTACTTCGTAGGTGCAAAATATCTTTTTTATTTTTGCTTTCTAATTTTTAATAATGTTAAGCTGCAAATTATTTGAAATTTGTGTTAATTAATACCAGAGTTCTGGATCTCATTGCCAAACGTATTCTTCAACCTTGGTTACAACCAAATATCATCTGGAAAATTTCCCCAGAAGGCAGACAAGAGAAAAAGAACCTGAAAATCGTGCATGAATTCACGGAAAATGTTATTGCTGAAAGAAAAAAACTTATTGCGCAAAACAAAGATGTGTCGAGTAACACTCAAGAAAATAGTATTTCGAATTTTTAATAAATTTTCATTTATTTTTGCAGTAATTCTGTATTAAAATTGTAAATTAGATAAAACGCGGCTTGCTTTTCTGGACATTTTGCTCCAAGCATCCGAAGGTCTTGAAAAAAGTAGCCGTTTAACGGATATTGAAATACGTAATGAAACTGATCTCTTCATGGTGGCCGTAAGTATTCTTTTATTCTTTTTACAAAATTACAACAGAAACAATCAGATCAGGAAAAATCCTATTTATGCCTCAATTTTCAATTAGGGTCACGAAGCAACAGGAATAGCAATGGCTTGGTTGTTCTTCTTGCTTTCGCATCATCCGAAATGCCAGAAAAAAGTGCACATGGAACTAGACGAGATTTTCGGTGGGGACACAGATCGGCGGGTTACTTCCGAGGATTTAAGCAAAATGAAATACCTGGAGATGTGCTTTAAAGAAACTTTGAGGCTTCGACCACCACTTCCATTCATTTTTCGATCACTCACTCAAGATGTCACTTTGGGTAAATAATAAATCATTTAGAGAAGATTTTGTAATAATTACTTAAGAATAAATATTTGCTGAATAAATGTGTAGGAAATGGAAAAGTATTACCAGCAGGGATTTCTGTAGTCATTTCAATAATAGACATTCACATGGATCCAAATGTTTATCCCAACCCAAAGAAATTTGACCCCGAACGATTTTCACCGGAGAATTGCAATGGCCGAAGTTCTTACTCTTTTGTTCCGTTTGCCGCTGGACCAAGAAATTGCTTAGGTCTCCAGATTTATCCATTTTTATGGTTTTCATTTTTTAAGCAATTTTAATAAAATATTTATTACTTTTGGTAAATTCTTTAGGTCAAGTGTTTGCCAAATCTGCAGCCAAAGTAATTCTTTCATCGATGCTAAGAAAGTTTTCGTTTTCACCGGGAGAGCCAATGGAAACAGTGCAAATAATCCCGAATGTTTCTCTTCGAACTAAAAACGGACTGCATTGTAAAATTAGTCCGCGCTTTAAATAAGTTTACTAGATTAAAAAATGTAAGTAATGGAATGTGCACACTTCATAACAAAATATCGGTACATTCAATTAGTTCTTGACTTGATTTGGTAAATACTTCTTGTACACTGTAATCTCTAGCAAAAGAATTAACATACCAACATATACATTTTTATTCATGCATATTGAATCGGGGATCACCTGCTTTCGTCAATGTCCACTTTAATTGATCCACGAAATTGTCTTTAATTGCAATGACCTGGCTTCCAAAGCACAGATAAAACACGGTTGAAGTCCATTAATAATGGTAATTTATTGGTTGCAGCCATAAAAGAGTCCTCAATTCAATCAAAAAAGCATTAGATACATTTATGTAATAATTTGTTGAAAAAATCAATGTGTAGAGTAATTATTGGCGGGTTTTACATGATATTCCGACTTCGACATGACATTCCGACAAAATACGGTTGACTTTTATTAATAATGGTAATGTATTGGTGGATTTGTTGACATGATATAAAAGAAATGAATGTATGAACGTAAAAAGGTTCCTAGGTTATTATTATCAACTTATCACTAGTCAACAAAAGTTGTATTGACGTCAGTACGATAAGAAGGGAAAGAAGACAAAAAGTCGTACACTATTAAGATCATTACCTGCCGATATCAGAAGAATGGAGAACGCAACTTATTTTAAGGAGCTTGTTGCTCGAAATGGGGATCTTTCTCCAAATTATTCAACATCTGAGGAATTCTCAAACTACCGAAAGGCAAGAATATATATATTTAATTGCCTTCTTTGGTGGTTCCACTACGATTAAGATATTTCCATTTGTGTTGGACAATGAACTTGAGTATTTACGGCCCCCCTTGTAATTAGCATTACCATTTCATGGGATTAGCAGTTGCACCAGCAATTATTGTTCTTGGTGAAAATACAATTTTATTTTTTTAAAGACATGCTCCGTCACATTACTAGAATATGAAACACTGTCAAAATTACAATTTGTTCACAGATATCTACATAATCCTTATCAAAAAAGCAAATGCGTTGAATTCCAGTAGAGTTAGGTGCAGGATTTCTGTAAATTTTCATGGTACACGCTGGATACTTTGTATTACAGTCCTCGTTCTCTGGTTCCTCAAGTCCGAGGACACTGTCTGTTGATCCGCTGGGTGAATTTACTTCATAAAGGCATGAAATACACCTTAGTCCTAAAATAAAAGTGGTTAACAAATAAAAAGTGTTAAAACGCGACATAAATTGCGCCCTTAATCGTAATAGTCGCAATTAAAATTAAACAATAAATATAGGAAACTCTTATCGCTGCTGAATAGCACACGATTAGGATAAACGTGATCAAAATCGAAAATAATAATATCATTTCTGTATTGCTTACTCACAAGTTCAGAAACATTCTGATTTATCAATCGGATATCAATCTATTTGCAATTCGCAGTAAAATAAATTGCCGTGTACGATCTATCACTAATTTAATCATGGCTCTAGTCTTCTTTATTATACAAAAATTTTATTGCACTAAAATTTAAAATGTCTATGAAGTTGCTTGAGAAACTAATTCCCAGAGGTTCCACCAATGTCAACCTAATCTATTTTACTATGCAAATGGGCAAAGCACCTTTCTGAATTAGCGCTCAAGTGGTTTAGCACCTTTCTGAATTAGCGATCAAGTGGTTTAGCACCTTTCTGAATTAGCGATCAAGTGGTTTAGCACCTTTCTGAATTAGCGATCAAGTGGTTTTGCACCTTTCTGAACTAGTGATCAAGTGGTTTATCACCTTTCTGAATTAGTGATCAAGTGGCTTTGCACCTTTCTGAACTAGTGATCAAATAGTTTAGTACCTTTCTGAATTAGTGATCAAATGGTTTAGTACCTTTCTGAACTAGTGATCAAATAGTTTAGTATCTTTCTGAATTAGTGATCAAATGGTTTGGCATTTTTCTGAATTAGTGATCAAGTGGTTTAGCACCTTTCTAAATTAGTGATCAAGTGGCTTAGCACCTTTCTGAATTAGTGATCAAGTGGCTTAGCACCTTTCTGAATTAGTGATCAAGTGGCTTGGCACCTTTCTGAATTAGTGATCAAGTGGCTTAGCACCTTTCTGAATTAGTGATCAAGTGGCTTAGCACCTTTCTGAATTAGTAATCAAGTGGCTTAGTACCTTTCTGAATTAGTGATCAAATGGTTTAGCATTTTTCTGAATTAGTGATCAAGTGGCTTAGCACCTTTCTGAACTAGTGATCAAATGGTTTAGTACCTTTCTGAATTAGTGATCCAGTGGTTTAGTACCTTTCTGAATTAGTGATCAAGTGGTTTAGTACCTTTCTGAATTAGTGATCAAATGGTTTAGCACCTTTCTGAATTAGTGATCAAGTGGTTTAGCACCTTTCTGAATTAGTGATCAAGTGGTTTAGTACCTTTCTGAATTAGTGATCAAATGGTTTAGTACCTTTCTGAATTAGTGATCAAATGGTTTATCACCTTTCTGAATTAATGATCAAGTGGTTTATTAGCAAGGTTTCTTGATTTACCATTTCCCACTCAATTTTGTTGGACACCTGGGAAATGTGGGAAATTTTTATGAACTCACATATTATATATGACTGCAACCAATAAATCATTCTTAATGAAATACAATACTGCTTTTTCTGTACTTCGATGCCTGGCATGGCTGTGGTCTCGATGACCGGTCATTTCAAATATTGCGTCAGAGCCTAGTCAATGAGCCTTATTGTCCGTGTTATCTCATTGACGGTGACACATATAATATCTTCCGTTGTAAACATGACAGCGACATGAAACCAATTGCAATAGTTTTCTATGCATACTGATTTCATTATCAATGCCACTAAATTGAATTAACTTAATTAACAGAAATTTCAAATTTAATTAATAATTTGAAACATAGTAGTGCCATAGGGTTTGAGGTTCAAATTTCGCATAACTTAACAATTATGGCAGTCAAGTCCTTCCCCAATGTCAAAATAATCCAAGGTGTGACGTACGCCAATCCAGTGGCATGCGACAGCCAGTTCCCTTGGCCTTCCCTCGAAGCGCGAAATTTGAACTTCAAACCCGACACCACTATGTTTTAGATTACTAAGATGCAAATAATTTTTATTTGTGTATATTGTAGACTCCCTATAATAATATAAAGTTAACAATAATATGTAATGTATGTAAATAATTTTCCTGAGAAATGATTATCTAAATCAAAATATTAATGAATTTGTGAATATTACCTTGGTGTAAGCAGTATAAAAATGAAGTCGCATATTTTCACGTTTTTCATCCTGTGTGTTACTCAGCTAAGATTCTGCAGTGGTAAAAATTAATACTCTTATAAAGATTTAATTTGAACATGTTTTTTTTTACATTTGTTTACATTTTGTTTATACATTTGATGCTTATTTTTAGTTGAAATTGTTATCTATAATTCTATACTGCCATATTGATACATTTTAATTGTTCACCACAGGACTCAGTTGTTTGGGTTGCTATTATGAATTATCCGACGATGACTCAATAGATTGTGTCTATGGAATAGGGACACCAATTCCTTGCCAAAAACAATTTACCGTGTGCAATACTGTCATTTCCAGAAAACCTGGACGGCATGGACCCAAGGCTTTTTCTATACACCGCCTTTGTTTTACAGAACCGTTGTATGCCGATACTTGTGAGCTGGAAAAGGATTCAGATGATTGCTTTTGCAAATATGATGGTTGTAATGACAAGTCTTATCATCATATTTTTGGCATCGATGCACCTTGGGAAAGTACTCAGAAACCTAACGACGAGACCAACCACTCGCCAGATTCAGAGGAAACAAGCGAACATAAAACGGATCACAATAAGAGCAAAAGTTGTATGGAAACTAATGGAAAGTTATATGAATTGCCATTTATTGAGCTAATGTTACCGTGCTTTTTAATTACTGTAATGCTGTAAATCACAACATAATCGACCTAAATGTTGTTTGCAACTCAAAAAGGCACACACAATCACACTGAAATAAACGTTAATTTAATAATAAAATGATAATAGTGTTTCTATTTGTTTTTCTCAAATTGACTATCATCAGGCACAATTATCGACGTTAAAAATGTCTGTCACCCATTCGAAAACATCCGCTTTTCGAAAATATCCATCGGTCATTTGAAAATATCCGTTTCCATTTCAAAAACTCCGCTTCCATAACTTTGAAAAAATTCGCCTCCACTTCGAAAAATATCCGCACCCACATTAAAAATATCCGCACCCGCATTAAAAATATCGGTTAGCCTGTAGAGCAAAAGGTACCAAAGTGACTAATGTGACAGCTGTCTTTCAGTCAAGTTCCTATGATATAATGATTGACCTAACCCTAATTAAGTGACTACTTGGAATAATGAGACTTTAGTGTATTTTCTGTATTAGATTTATTAAAATCTATCTATCAATCAATTACAGATCAAATTCTAAACTAATATTCACTTTAGTTTCAATCTTAGGTCAACTTTCCTCCTACTGGTGAGAGTACGTCTGTTCTGTCTGAAAGTTGATTCGGTTCTCTGGTCACTACATTCTCTCACCAACTAGTCTTAGTGTAAAACGAATACTATAACGTTATACATTCAAATAGCATATACTTAACAATCAATTCAAGGATAACTACGAATTCACAACAACAGCCAGATTCATCTCCTCCCTCTATTCATTCACATCTTTCCTCTGTTCATATTTGTAAGGCTAATTGAAGGATTTTGTCGATTAACATGCTATCTCCTCGGAATCAGTTTTTATTTACTTTTACCATCTGGAGTTTTTAATTTTCAGTGCAGGATGTAAAAAATATTTTCAGCCTTTCTCCTGTGTATCTATAACGTATAACACCTACATAAGTATTTCAAATTGCACGGGAGAGGGAAGATAATATAGTTGCCATATCAGTCACATATAATAGGGCGTTAATAACACTTGTTTCCTCTGAATCTGGCGAGTGGCTGGTCCAGTGATGGGCACATCACATCACGGTTTGATGTGATGTGTGATGTGGTCACGTTAGAGCACTTTTTCGAGCGAAATTTTATGATGTGATGTGATGTGTGATGTGAGATCAGTTTGTAAAAGGGTGATGTGATGTGATGTGTGATGTGAGATCAGTTTGTAAAAGGGTGATGTGATGTGATGTCAGTGATGTGAGATCAGTTTGTAAAAGGGTGATGTGATGTGATGTGTGATGTGTGATGTGAGATCACTTTGGAAAAGAGTGATGTGATGTTTGATGTGATGTTGTGTGTCCACATCAAACATCACACATGTTGACTGACATACATTGGTTACAGCAGCCATCGAAAAATTGTTTTATTTTTAGTTGAAATTATTAACTGTATAATTCTGCACTGCCACATTAATACATTATTAAATTTAATTGTTCACCACAGGACGAGGACTCAGTTGTATGAGTTGCTATTATGAATTATCCGACCCCGAATCAATAGATTGTGTTTACGGAAAAGGGACATCAATTCCTTGCCAAAAAAATCTTACTGTGTGCAATACAGTAATTTCCAGAAAACCGGGACCCAAACCTGCTATACACCGCCTTTGTTATATAGAACTGTTGTATGCCGATACTTGTGAGCCGGAAAAGGATTCAGATGATTGCATTTGCAAATATGATGGTTGTAATGACAAGTCTTATCATCATATTTTTGGCATCGATGCACCTTGGGAAAGTACTCAGAAACCTAACGCCGAGACCAGCCACTCGCCAGGTTCAGAGGAAACAAACGAACATAAAACAGATCAACATAAGGGTAACAGTTGTTCGGGAACTAATGGAAAGTTTTATGAATTACCATTTATTGAGCTAATTTTACCGTGCTTTTTAATTACTGTAATGCTATAATAAAGCACAACGTAATCGACCTAAATGTTATTTGCAACTCAAAAAGGTCACTATCACACTGCAATAAACGTTAATTTAATAATAAGATGATGATAGTGGTTCTATTTGTTTTTCTCAAATTGACTATCATTGCACAATTATTATCGACGTTGAAAATATCTGTCACCCCTTTGAAAACATCCGCTTCCACTTCGAAAATATCCGTTTTCCGCATTGAATATATCTTTTGTTGCTTTGAAAATATCCACTTCCATTTCTAAAATACCCGTTACCGCTTCAAAAAAATCCGCTTCCAACCACTTCGAAAAAATCAACTTCCACTTCGAAAAATATCCGCACCCGCATTGAAAATCTTTCCTCCAAATTGATAATTATTCAACAGCAATGCATGTATAATGATCCAACAACAGGTTTTGCAATAATCTTTAACAGTTCATAATACTCAATGAACTAGTTAGGAGTCCTAGTTGTTTTGTAATCAGTTACAGTTCTGATCATCGTTGTGAACAATTTGATGGAGATCACGGTCATGGAAGCATCCTCTCATCTCCTTTTTGATCGCATTAAAGAAACTGCATTCATCAATGTCCAATTCAATTAATCCATGAAATTTTACTTACATCAAACTTATCCTTTGTGATAATTATTAGAAACTTTTAGTTTGGTCGACTAAATTCTCTAATAAATACAGCAAGGTTTGCAATATATTTAATTACTTTGTTTGGTGGTTCCACTACTGTTAAGATATTTCCATTTGTGTTTGACAATGAACAGGGTATTCGTATCCTCCTTTGTAATTAGCAAACCATTTAGTATAATTAACAGTTGCATGTTCGTGGTGAAAATACAGTTTTTTCAACGAAATAATCCATCTTAAAAATATGGAATAATTGCAATTTTATCACAGAGCTGCATTATCCTTATCAAAAAATTTGAATGCTTTGAATTCCAATAGCGTTAGGTCCAGGATTTCTGAAAATTTTAATGGTACACGCTGTACAGTCTTCGTTCGTTGTCCGAGGACACAGTCTGTTAATATCCGCTGGGTGGATTTACTTCAGAAAGGCATGAAATACACCTTAGTCCTAAAATAAAAGTGGTCAACAATAAGAATGGTCAAACCAGTTATATATTGTCCTGCCAATGTTAATGCTTAGAATAAACGTGAATAAAATCGAAAATTTCATTTTGATATATTGCTTACGCCTGTGTGTGTATAATACAATGCAGGTTTAAGGGGATAAGTGGCACGGTAACGTCCATTTTTTGTCCGGTCCCCCAAAGGGGAGGAAATTTCGAATTTTCCCGGTCAAAATTTCGAAAAATACGGTAGGGGGGTCATGTGACCCATCATTCGAAAGATCTCGGCGCGCTCTTTTGAACCAGGTACTTCCCGTTAAAATCACCCGCCAGGGGCGGCAGGGGCGGCCGCCGAAAGGTATTTTTTAATTTCCCGCCGTTAGGATTGACGTAGCGGGACAAGACCGGTGTCATTCGACAGGTGACATAAAGACCTCTCGATTGGCACCAATCGCGGCTCTCTACGATGTGAAATACCCCGGGGGCGCCTTTCGGAGTAAAAATCCCGCCCACCATCGGCGGGAAGGTTTGACTTGGCGGAAAATTTTTAGGTGGAATAGAAAGCGGGGGGTGAATAGCTTTCGAACAAGCTATCACATCCGGGTACTTGTGTAATCCGGGAAGCGGGTAGAAGCGGAAGAAGAAACCCGCCGAACTTCTCGCCGCCGCTACAGTCAAGCTAGACGGATGGGACTTTCGGGAGGTCAAAGGAGTCCATGAAGGTCTATCGGATGGCACTAACTAGGTTGCGGTGCGATGACCTGGCGCGACGCCCGGGCCGAAGGAATGCGGGCACCCGCCGACTCGCCCGGAGCCCGCTGGCGGAATCCCGCCGCGTGTGGTGGCAATGGATAGCCCTCGACTATTGCAGTCGAATGGTACCACCGCCAATACGCTGTGACGTCATTTGGTGGAGTTATAAGCATTTAATTTAAATAGTGCAGTTTTGACAATAAGTAAAGTAGGGAGAAGAGCCCTTTAACTTTACATGCACTTTGAGGTAAAGGAAGCAAAGGCCGAGCTTTCCCACGGTCCAGTTGACCAATCCTATCGTCAGTTGACATCTGGAAACCAGATAAACTGTGATTTTGGCTTGGCTTTTTATTTCTTAGCGTCACTTCTGGTCCTGGAGTCTTTAAAGTCACACTGCATTCTTGGTGTTGTTATTTAGCTTCAATCAGTTCAAAATTTTGTGTGATTTTGTTGCATTTAAAGGTGTTTGGTGCTTGAAAGTGTATTTAAGTGCTGTTTTAAATGCATTTTAGTGAATGGAAGTGAATTTTAGTAAATTTTAGTGCGTTTTGTGAGTGAATGTGGGTTTTAAAGTGCGTTTTGTGAGTGAATGTGGGTTTTAAAGTGGGTTTTGTGAGTGGATGTGTGTTTTAAAGCGTATTCGGTGACTAACTATGGATTTCAATGCCCTACAATGAAACCAAACCGGACAACTTGAGTAAAAGGTGAGTATAATACCTAAATGCATTCAAAATACAATTATACTTCCAATTTCATTGAGATAACGAAAGTACTTCAATGTATTTTGTGTTGCAGGTTGCCGGAGGAGACAAAATGACAAATTAAGTACATTTCTCTCATTTCCATTCATTGTTCCGACAATTTCCATTCAAGTAATGTGTGGGGGTTGTAAAAATACTTTTATATTTCATATTGCAGGTCACTAACAAAAGGATGGCAGCCTTGTACCAAGGAGTTTTACAACGGAACAGCAATAAGAAGGTAACGATTTGGTTTTATTTACTGGTTTAACAAAATTCACAATTAGGAGGTAGTAAGCTGGGGCATGTTATATATGAAAATGGTAGCTCCTACTTAGTAGAGTTCAAATCTGTAAACATCATTTACCTAAGTTAAACCGTTTAGAAGTTATTCAGGTTTTAATTAATCAATAATTCGGATTAAAATTTGGAAATTGAAAGATATTACGACATGACATATATGAAAATGGTAGCTCCTACTTAGTAGAGTTCAAATCTGTAAACATCATTTACCTAAGTTAAACCGTTTAGAAGTTATTCAGGTTTTAATTAATCAATAATTCGGATTAAAATTTGGAAATTGAAAGATATTAAGGCATGACATATATGAAAATCGTAGCTCCTACTTAGTAGAGTTCAAATCTGTAAACATCATTCACCTAAGTTAAACCGTTTAGAAGTTATTCGGGTTTTAATTAATCAAAAATTCGGATTAAAATTCGGAAATTGAAAGATATTAAGGCATGACATATATGAAAATGGTAGCTCCTACTTAGTAGAGTTCAAATCTGTAAACATCATTCACCTAAGTTAAACCGTTTAGAAGTTATTCGGGTTTTAATTAATCAAAAATTCGGATTAAAATTCGGAAATTGAAAGATATTAAGGCATGACATATATGAAAATGGTAGCTCCTACTTAGTAGAGTTCAAATCTGTAAACATCATTCACCTAAGTTAAACCGTTTAGAAGTTATTCGGGTTTTAATTAATCAAAAATTCGGATTAAAATTCGGAAATTGAAAGATATTAAGGCATGACATATATGAAAATGGTAGCTCCTACTTAGTAGAGTTCAAATCTGTAAACATCATTCACCTAAGTTAAACCGTTTAGAAGTTATTCGGGTTTTAATTAATCAAAAATTCGGATTAAAATTCGGAAATTGAAAGATATTAAGGCATGACATATATGAAAATGGTAGCTCCTACTTAGTAGAGTTCAAATCTGTAAACATCATTCACCTAAGTTAAACCGTTTAGAAGTTATTCGGGTTTTAATTAATCAAAATTCGGATTAAAATTCGGAATTGAAAGATATTACGACATGACATATATGAAAATGGTAGCTCCTACTTAGTAGAGTTCAAATCTGTAAACATCATTCACCTAAGTTAAACCGTTTAGAAGTTATTCGGGTTTTAATTAATCAAAAATTCGGATTAAAATTCGGAAATTGAAAGATATTAAGGCATGACATATATGAAAATGGTAGCTCCTACTTAGTAGAGTTCAAATCTGTAAACATCATTCACCTAAGTTAAACCGTTTAGAAGTTATTCGGGTTTTAATTAATCAAAAATTCGGATTAAAATTCGGAAATTGAAAGATATTACGACATGACATATATGAAAATGGTAGCTCCTACTTAGTAGAGTTCAAATCTGTAAACATCATTCACCTAAGTTAAACCGTTTAGAAGTTATTCGGGTTTTAATTATCAAAATTCGGATTAAATTCGGAATTGAAAGATATTACGACATGACATATATGAAAATGGTAGCTCCTACTTAGTAGAGTTCAAATCTGTAAACATCATTCACCTAAGTTAAACGTTTAGAAGTTATTCGGGTTTAATTAATCAAAAATTCGGATTAAAATTCGGAAATTGAAAGATATTAAGGCATGACATATATGAAAATGGTAGCTCCTACTTAGTAGAGTTCAAATCTGTAAACATCATTCATCTAAGTTAAACCGTTTAGAAGTTATTCAGGTTTTAATCATTCAAAAATGCGGGTATTATTCGGAAATTGAAAGATATTACGACATGACATATATGAAAATGGTAGCTCCTACTTAGTAGAGTTCAAATCTGTAAATATCGTTCATCTAAGTTAAACCGTTTAATGCCCTGCTATGTTTCAATTAAGAAATTCGCGAATTTTAAAAAACCGAATAACTTTTAAACGGGTAAAGTTAGATTATCCTTGCTTAGTGATTTGAACTCTACTAAGTAGGAGCTACCATTTTCATATATGTCATGCCTTAATATCTTTCAATTTTCGAATATTACTAATTATGCAAGTATGAAATAAATATTCGGTAAAGTTGAACTGCTGTTGATTTCAACATCTAATATGTCCTTAATAATATATAGAAATACACGAGGCGACCTGGAAGGACTTCACAAAGGTAAGAACTTCATATTAATTCTTTAAGGTAATTCATTCAGACAATTTAGGAAAATGCAATGTATGCAGTCATAATAATCATAAGCAAAGCATATATACACACCAATTGTAATTTTATTTTTCATAAACATATACATTTTTTTTCATATCCCTACATTTATAGCTTAAATGGTTTCCAGCTAGGTTCACTGGATAACATAGACCTAAATTGAGGAGAGAGAATATCCCTAGGTACATTGCTATATATTAATGCTTTAATAAATAGATTTAGACCTGGGTAATGCATATTCTTGAGGGGAAAATTCTTGGTTGCCATTGAAACTAGGTCTACTATTTGAGAGTTAGGGACGGCAATTCCATCATATTTTATTTCTCCAATAGTCGACCATGTAAAGTTGGGGTTACTCAACAGCACTCGCAATAATCTTTCACATCTGCTTCTAATATTAGGGCTCACCAACTTTAACACTGCTTGAATTTTGTCTTCAGGCTCTTCATATAGAACAGTCTCACTTGCAGTGTTAGACTGATATTGAGATATAGGCACTAGTTTATACAGTCTAGCCATGGTTACACACTATATGTATACCTTCTTCCAAAATCTTTGCTAAGATAGTACTAATAACAGCAATAACAAGTTTAATATTTCTTATATAATAGTTTCTAAGCTTAACTATGGTAAACTTCAATTTTACAAACTTCTTAATACTAGTAGCGTATTTCTTTATACACTTATTGTCCTTAACATTCACATTCAATATACAGGAGCCTATTGCTTCAAGTTGTGACTGATCAGCTTGCTTAATAAGCTTTATACGCGCCTTTAACTTACTGCTCACTAATAGGTTAAGAAAAGCATTATGTTCTTCCAACGACTCCATTCTCTATAATGGGGCGTATACTATAGCATTTTCAGGATATATACTAGATCTCACACGACACATTTTAGGTGTCGTGGGATTTAGATCTATAAATAGGAAACTGTAGGGCTTTTTCATTACTGCTTCATAAGCATATTCTAAATGTCTATAGTTTTTAGGAAACAGTTGCTGACCAATCTTTGATATAAAACTCACATCACGTGGGTATAACCCTAGTAAATAATATGTGGTATTAATTGATATTTCTCGCATATTCCTGGCAAATGCATTTTGCATGAATAGTATGAAGCCAATTCGTAAGTGATGAGAGTAATTTATAAAACAATTAATGATAAAATCATTGTATTGTTTTTTAAAAAGTTGCATTAAATCATCAAATACCACAATATAGTTTTTCATTTCAGCTGCTCGGTCTTCATTCTCAATCATGCTTTGTATTTCGTTTATGGAGTTGATAAACACTATTGTAGGATCAGTAACCTCTGAGTACGCCTTTTGCCAAATGCCATAAACATAGTAGACCTTATTAATATCCTCTGCATGAACTTCTTTCCTTCTACGCAAGTACTCTAGGATAGTAACTGTCTTTCCACTGGAACTACATCCTGTGCATATTATAAAATAATGAGTCTAGGTTATGTATACTTATGCACTTGCTTAGTACGTACTTTACCTGAAACTATAAGTGTGAACGGAAAGCGTAACGTGGCGTCAAATTCCATCTTCTAATCGATAACAATGACTTCCACCTGTCGTTCCTCGTTGTCAGTGTCACTGTCAACTATTTGTTCAATGTCACTGTCAACTATTTGATCATTGTCACTGTCAACTATTTGTTCAATGTCACTGTCAACAACTTGCTCAGTGTCACTGACAACTATTTGTTCAATGTCACTGTCAACTATTTGTTCATTGTCACAGTCAACTATTTGATCATTGTCAATGGCAACTATTTGTTCATTGTCACTGTCAACTGTTTGATCATTGTCACTGTCAACTGTTTGATCATTGTCACTGTCAACTGTTTGATTGTGCTCATTATCAATGTCCACTACTTGGTCATTATCAATGTTCACTATTTGCTCTTCGTCATCTTCAGATATACACTCATCTGAATAAGTTTCAAGATGGAGTTGCTCTGGTAATGAAGGCAAACTGCCAAATGGCACCGAGTTCATTTTGTCGTCTAGTAATATACGATGTGCAGAAAACATGTGAAATGCAGTTTTTCTAATCACCATTGTAAACAGCTGTTGTTTACATGAACGAATAAACCTCATTTTACAGTATTTCTTCCTACCATTAAACACTACCTGCTTATATGTTCTATGCCTGATTTTCTTAAGGTGCTCCTTCTCCTTATTATCTAATACAGTAGACTTGTTTAACCCTTTTGCTTTTAGTTCCTCACTACTGTCCTCAAATAACAAAGAATATTGTTTCAATTTCAAGGAACAAGTTTCTAGTATACGTTTGCGTGGCAATTCTATTTTCCATTTGCCACTAACCCCTTCATTGTTAGTGTCCTGGAGAGGCCAAAAATATGAATCTGGGGGTATATTAGAATAGTCCATGTAGTACTTTAGTTGACATAACTTATCCAATAAAGTTTCAGGTGACGTATCTGTCAAATCCACTACTTCTGGCTCATTCTCTTCAGTAAGACTAATTTTAATAGCTAAACTATCCGTGTCGGTAAATAAAAGTTTTATACGATTGTTAAAATGTGGGCATAAAACGTCATAAAATTGACTATATATTTCGATTTTCGAATTTTCTAAAATGGTATATCCCAGGAGCATCGTGCTAGAGAAGTGGACAACACTTCTCTTCATTTGAAACACACTAACATCTTTCTGTCCTCTAATCAAGTAATTAGTTTGATATGTACACCTGCTAACTAAT
Organism: Yoshiicerus persimilis; assembly: GCA_020352615.2. Lineage (NCBI taxonomy): Eukaryota > Metazoa > Arthropoda > Collembola > Entomobryomorpha > Tomoceridae > Yoshiicerus > Yoshiicerus persimilis. The sequence continues at coordinate 10,361 of JABJWA020000206.1, read as the reverse complement.
CTGTCACACATTTCTCCGTCAAAGCACATTCGCAGGTTAATATAATTGGACGGGTCAAGCATTGTAAAACCGGGTATTGAATTGGCGTTAATTTTCAATGCATGCTTCTCTGATTTTGATTTAGCACGCCTACGCATATCTAACAGCAAGTCCATATGATCTTCCATTATAGGTGCCTCGTTAAATTCTAATACTTTTCTAATTTTAGTAACCTGAATACCTTTAGCTATATAAAATAGTAGTAACCTATAATGAACTGTATAGCTTTCCTTATCAAAGAATGTGAGTAATAAACGCTTGGCGGCATCTGAATTTTTCATATTAACTTGATTTTTAAGCTCCCTTTGATAATCGCTATAGTATGAACTGTCTACTTTAATCTTTTCAGGGCATAAGGGAAGCATATACTGACATATTTGTAATGGATCAGGGATATGCAAATCCACAGTTAATATATGACCTATTCCTCTAACTTTACCTAAGCGATCTAAACTAAAACTACTTACCTCATTTTCAGATAGGAATCTATACCCTGATACAGGTAATGGTTTCTTTGCTACATGTGGGTACATACTATTGCAATCCATTAATAGAATCAAAGACTCTGGCTTTGTTGGGTTATAATTAGGAAAGTCGGGTTGGTTGGCTTTGGCAAAGCGTTGGTTGGAAGTACAAATTCCACCGCGTAGTGCCTGTTTTATTGTTAAATATAAATCCATTGACCTTATAGCTTCTACTTTAGCTCGGCTATTATAAAGAAATGCTTGCCAGCCAAAGCTGGATCCTGTAATGCTCGCTGAAGGGTCAAGTCCAAATATAAAGTACATTTGTCTTCTATAGGTCATAAAAACATCTGCTAATATAAAAACATCAGTAGCTAAATAAGCTCTAATATAATCTCTGAAGGTAGTGCACCCAAATATGCCCCACATTTTGTGAGCGTGAGCCATTTCCTCATCTGTTACCCGTTCACCAGTCAAGTCATTATCAAAATATTGTCTATCAGGCAACTGGGTATCGTTGTATACATGAGGGCCTGATAAATAACGATAAGGAAAAGGCTGCTTACGTGTAACCTCAGCAAAATCAGTGTCTGACAGATTGGAAAAGAATTGCCTAGTGTACCTAAACGCCTGGGGTCCCTCCAAGTTGTTTGCACACTCTGCTAAAGATGATTTTAAATGGCTTAGGCTGTCCGTTATTCTTAGCTTGCCGTTAATGACTATGCTAATGAAATGTTCAGTTGATTTACCTAGAATCTGAACCTTGAGGTCTTCTAAGTACGATGGGGACAAGGCCTGTATGATTAACTTATTGTCATACCTAGTTGATGAATGTAGATACACAAATAATTGGTTTTTATAAGCTACCTGCATATTACAGGCCGAACAAAGGCTACAAATATATGAGCCACTTTGGTACCATTTACCGAGAAAATATTGCGCAGCATGTGCATGGTGTTTATTGGGTATCCTTACTGGCTCTGACGGTTTGTAAGTAGGTGTATTTTTAACATTGTAATCCTTTCTACACAATGTGCAAAACTTTGCACTTTCAAATTGAATTCTATCTTCCCTTGTCATTTGCATTGTCTCAATCTCATGTATTTTTTCTAAGTACGCATCTGCCTCTTCCAGCATTGATGTAATGAAATTCTCCATTGGATTATCCCCGTCATAAAACTTGCACTTTTCAATTTGCAATTCAGAACATATTGCATACCCATAACTTTGGGCAATATGTTCATCACAAATGAAAGTATTTGTGTTTAGTCCCTGTTTGTTTTGTTTATATTCATTAATAGGAACTAAAAAGGACTCAACATCCGCGAATGCAATTTGGGCTACAGGAAGTGTTTGAGCCCACTTGCAAAACTTTATAAATTTTTTATATGGGAATTTCATTACGGGCGGCATAACTGCTCTACACATCGCCTCATGTCTTTGCAGAGGAGATAGATTGTTGTACTTGTTTCCACAAAACCTGCATGCTACAAAGTCAGGATCCTCATTGTTAGGTATTTCAGCCTCCACTGGCTCATCTTCGCCTTCCTCAAAATATTGAGGGTAAGAAGGCATACCGAAAAGGTAATCCTCCTCGGCCTCAGAAAAGTAATCTACCTCTGCTTCAGCAAAATTTACTATATCACTATCTACACTATCACTATCAGCATTATCTACACCCTCATCATCTATAAAATCATCAAATTCACCAGGTTGTTCAGGTTCAACAATTTCATCCGCATCCTCTACAGGTAAATTTCCGCATTTCCTTTCATGCAATACAAGTTTTGACGCGACAGTTCTTTTTACAAGACAATACTTGCACAAATCATACTTTGCATGCCCATTGCCAAGGAAAGCGGATAAATTATCAATTAGTACAAAATGACGGTTGTCGTCATCTTCTATGCATAAAAGGTCAACATGTCTTGACCTGTCAATTACCAATTTACTAATATAAATTGGAAAAACATCTTTTTCTTCATGTGCATACACATTAACAGAAATGTTATTTTTAAGCTCAAATTTAGGTATACGCTTAAATTGCATTCCTGTTTCACCAATCATACTAAAATCAAATTTTTCTAAATGTCGTGTATACAGTATTGAAAGCATTTTTCATCCCTATTAGTAATGTTGAGTAGTCCTCTCCTTCTATAAAACTCACTAGGAGTAGGTATATGCCCCCTTATAGTTACAGGCACATATTTAGCTACATTCATATCAAAAAAATTAAAATTAACAATAGTCCAACCACTTCCTTCAGTACCTACAAATAAATCTAGAATACCGGAGAAGTGATTGGACGTTAGCTTATAAATATCTTTTATAAAATTACGATGAAGTAATGTCATCTGAACAATCGATAAAAATTGGTCCTTATAAACATCATCTACTTCATTATATAACTTAACATTACACTTAAAGTCTACTTTTAAACCCCTATCTCTTGCTAATATATAGGTTAGTATTCGCTCAACGTGGGGTCCTAATTTGGTAAACAATTGCTGTAAATCTATAACTTCCACAAGGTCGATGCACCTATATTGGCCCAGTCTACCCTGATGAGCTGATGCATGAAGGACGAAAGGTCCAATATCCAAATCCCCTGTTCCATATTGTGGGTGTTGAGGTAGTTGACACGGCAAATGTTGTCTAATGTAACGAAACTTTCCTCCACAATTTCCACATTCATGACAACGCATAGAGTGTCTTCTCATCTCAGACGTCGTGTAGGTGCGAAACCTGCACCCATCCATTGAGCACTCATACTACATATATTATAAGTATTAGTAAACTATTCATGTTTGTTTTATATTATGAAAATAATATGCTTACCCTAGTGATGAGCTTAATATAACATGGTGGAGCCATTGCAAAATGATTAACACAACACAAAACAACAAATGAAGAAATTTCAAATTAACACTGCAGTTTTATTTAACTTTGAATTCACAAACCGTTGAACAAGATTGTCGTTGCGTCTCGTATTTTGCGTGAATAAGCTTAACACTTTAGTGGGGGACATAATGCATGCATGATACAGAAAGTATAGGCAAAATTGTCCACATGTGTCGGATGTACTGCTTTGTATTTGTTTTTTGTTTACTATGACTACATTTCTAATGGCAAAGCCATACACCCTAGGTTGCCTACCCAACGAGTCAAAGAACAGTACTCGCTTCTCTGACACCGCATACACTGCACACCAATGTAAGCCAGTATACTCACTAGGGCAACAGTTAACTATATACATACTAGGGTAAGATTTTATTTCTAGCTTATTTCTAGCAACCACATCAACATGCACTAATCTAAATCTATTTTTAATTACTAACAATTTCTCTAGCAATTCAGTGGTATTCATTTTACTACTTCCATTTTCTAAGATACACTTTTCTGGGTTTCTCCGTGTAAGTCGGGACAGCCCAACACCACTTGCGTTTCTTTTTCTCCTTTTTGGTTGTCGTTTCCTCTCCAACAGCCACCTGTTCACCTGTCACCTCCTCAACAGCCTCTTCCTCATCCTCCTCCTCCTCCTCTTTCGGCTTAAAACCTTTCAGATCTTCAATGAAGTCAATGCATTTCCTGAAAAAGACCAACTTATGAATAGCCAATAGATATAACAGCACAATGTTAAACAGCTTTTGATTATATAAAAATTCATACTTTCTCTCGTAAAAGTCACAGCAAAAAAATTCATATTGCTTGAAGAATTCCTTGTGTGCCAAGTATTCCTTTATGGAACCCGTACATATTTCAAGTATTCTCCACGTCCACAATTCAATTTTCAATAGAGGATAGGTATCACTCCACTCTGCATGATTTGGGTGAGGAACCGTCCGCAGGTCAACATCAAAGGGGTCGTATCCGTCGATTGGAAAATCATAAAAATCTTCTTGAACAGAGCCCACTTCATGAAGAGGTAACACCTTCTCTAACAACTGCTTTGAAAAGCTATAGTAGGTCAGAATAACAGGATCGGTATCCAAAAAGGGTTTCCAGTTGTTACAAATTTTTGCTAAACAATGGAACAATGGAGCATTTGGAGCAGGATCAGTATAAGTGTATTTTCCCAAGTAACACCTACACTTATCAAAAACGACACACCCTAATCGGTTATCTCTAAAAAATCTAATTTTACGTATATGGTTACCAACAAAGTTTATTTCACTTAGGATAACCATTTTAACTAGTCACACTACTACTGTATTTATATTACAAGTGCGTCGCTTGTAACTACACGATTAGCATCAACAAACACATTGTTTTGATACTGGGCAAAAGACACAACGGTTAACGGTCCCTCCAGAGCAGCAGCAAAGCTCATCTGGATGCTTAGGTTCCCCTTTCGCTCTGGCTTCAAGCATTCAGCTACACTAGTGGTTATGAGTTCAAATACTAGGAAAAAGTAGCCTTTCTTGAATTGAGCAAGAGTAATACCATTAGATAGAGTTCTGTTTCTTGCAGCTAATTTTAGATTTTTGTAGGCTTCCATGTATTTGTTGTCAGTAAAATCCAAAACGCGGTACAGGCTTTGATCATTATCAACACTAATGGCAATGGTGGATAATTTATACGGGGCGAATAGGTACGGATTTTCAGTGAGTTTTCCTGAAAATGCATTGCTAAACACTAGGCCAACACAAAGCATTTGTGGAATTTGGCCTGATATTAGGTTATTTACTATAGATGTCTGTAAACCCTGTGCAATGTTGAATGTTTTTATTTCACATCTTGCAATGGGATACTTTGCCGCTTCTTTATTAAGTCTTTGCTGTATACTATTGTATACAGCAGGCATTAGTATGTGTCGCTGACAGTAATATAATGCGTCGACAAATTCAATTTTGTAGGGGGACGCACCAGCTACTTTAGCTGTGCTGGTCCATATGGTAAATTCATCCAGGGCTCTAGTAAGCTTTATTTTTATGTCGCACGCATTAAGTATATAGCGGTGCTGCATAGCCAGGTCAAAGAATATAGGCCCGCATAGCTCAACTATATTGCTTTCCTTTACTAATGCCTTTCTAGCTTCATTGGCTTTATTGTTAGCAGTAAAGTCATTGGGATCCAAGTCTTCATAGTAACCTGCACATTGTCCTTCTGTGGTTTTAAAGGGTACACCATATCCCAATGCACTCTGGATATATGCCTTATATGCATAGGTATTTGACAATGATGTTACTGGGTAGTCGTTTATAGACAAGTCAGCAGATTGGAATAGTGAATGCATAATGTTATTTATAACCGACATGTTAGCAGCTGCAGGGACCGCTGTACCATCATGCTGTAAAATCTTTATACGGAGCCACAAGTAGCTAAGAGCAAGGTCGACAAAAGATGAGTTGCCTAGAATATTGAATTGTAGTGCAGCCAGCAAACCTTTCTGATATAGCATTGAGGGGAAATATTTTTTCAGTATAAGAGAATGATACCCCAACGTCGCTTAGGGGTTCTGAAAAGAAGTCTAGCTCAGATCTTATGCTAGACTTGCTGCCTTCAATGGGATGAACATCTGCCATTGTTACTTTTTCCGCTTCCGGGTTTTTCTTTTCTTAGCAGCTTTTCGCTTTCTACCACCAATTTGTTCAATTTTTTTCTTACGACCACCAATTTGTAATGGCTTTTTCTTACGACCACCAATTTGCTGTACCTTTCTCTTGCGCCTCTTTCTCTTGGACGGTTGAACTGATGTTGACCGGCTCCTTGCCCTTTTAGAACTGCGACGTTTTCTGGACTTGGCAATAACTTTTGAACTAAATGGAATAGAATAGGAAGAGGCTTCCTGTCCTAATCCACCACCTATTTGGATATCCATTATTTAGTAACGTTTTCGACGGAACTGTAGTTTCACGTAACTGGGTGCGTTAGGTACTGCTACTTCGTTTAGATCTTCATCCAGGATTCTTATATTGATTGTGTCAATGGAACTCTTGTTAACGGGATAGTACTCAATATGAGGAAACGATTGAGTAATTACTCCACCTCCTCCTTCTGTGACTTTGAGCGAACGTAAGTTCGGAATGAGTCTATTTCCATAAAATTGACTCTTTATAAAGTCTGCCAGCACAACAATGTGACGGGGGCCAAACTTTGGTAGGTTAATTGAATTGGATAGAGTGATGCTATCTCCAACCTTTAGAACCAACTCCGCTTTTCCAAAAATTGATGCCAGTCTATCACTAAAGTGAATTTCAACATCTTGACTGTTGTCTTTCTTGTCATTTGCTATAATTATGTTATTTGCCTGAGACACAAACACAAGATAAGACAGTTTCTTAGCTTCCAAAGCCGTATTTATATTAGACACCAGGTAGACTAATTCGAATTCGTCTGTCTCCTCAATTTCAATTTCAGTTGGTGGTATGTCTGTTATAGATTCAAACGTAAATGTGTAATCTTTTGGTATGTATTGCTGGTAAGCACTTTCACTGATGGGTCGCTCTGATATATGTTCCCCTGTCTTGAAATGAGTTGCAGTGAAGCCGAGGACACGTGCCAAGTGAGAGTCGATTCTAAATATAGTTTGAGGATCAATGACCTTTAGTTTAGCTTTCTTCTCACCATCGGGCCCAATTAAATCAAATGTAATGTTGATATCAACACGTCGGACATCTCCAGGAAGTCGTTTAACTACATCCTCTAAAGACGCACGATTGTTTGTGAACGACTTGGTTTTTCTATGGAATGTTCCAATGCGTAACCTAATAATGTTATCACCAACGTTTGGAAAAAACTCTTTGTGTATTGCTATAAACTGAATGTCAGATAGACCGCATTCAAATTGATCCTTGGGTAAGTTTAAGTTCTTGTATAGGTAATTGGTAAAGTTGCTTCCGGTATTTTTCAATTTACCCCAGTGGCTAGCCACTTCAACACTGAATGCGTCCATGTCAACTGCTTAGGAAGGAGTGAAGTGGGATAGTTCCGCCTCATAAAATATACCTTCCAAGTAGTCATCGGAAGTCGAGTATCTGTATTTTTTAGGTTGCAATCCACGTGCTTTTCTTTCCGCATCTTCTTTAGCTTTTCTATCCTGTTCTTGCTGGCTTTCGTAAATCCTGTACGTAGGAGGCACTGTATTATATACAGTAGCTATCTTGAAAACTTCATCACCATAGCGAGGGGCATAACCTTTTTCAAAAACTCCTTTATTCATTGAAAGTACAACATTGTCATCGACTTTATACTTTGGCTTTTGTTTCACGTTAATCAAATCTTCAAATGTGTTTTGCCACACTTGATGTTCGTTCTCGTCATTTACGTCCTTTGGACGAAACTTTGTAGTTGAGTGTATGGTATTATTATAACTATTTACAAAAAACTTGAGTTGCTTTATGTATTGATAGTTGCCTTTATAAGTGAAATACCTAGATATTCTACTCATAAGGGTGGAATGAAAACGTTCAGCACATGCACTCTTATTTTCTCCAAAAGCTTTAATGTGGCGTACACCTATGCTTTTAAGATAGTTTTTCATTTGATTTCCTAAAAACTCTAATCCTAGGTCAGTAAGGATAGTAGTTGGCTTTCCCAATGCTTTTATGATTTGCTTAAATGCAGTCATTGCACTTTTAGCTTGTTTGGTTTTAATAGGCACTACATGTGCCATCTTACTAAATACATCAATGCCTGTTAGTAAATATTTATATCCATTATTCTCGCTGGCATATTTAGTCACATCTATAAGGTCACAATGGAACTGATATAACCTAAAATGTACCATAAACTTTCTTTTCTTAAACCGTCTGCGAGCAGGTTTGTGCATCACATATGGTCTCAACTTATACAGCTCTTCTAAAACGAGCTTTTTGTCTTTATAGTTTTTGTTTTTTAAGAATGTTGATGCACCACTAAAGCTGCCTGCTACTATAGGATTTAAATATGCCCTTTTTATCTGTACGGGGGTAGCCATTGTAATATAATGATTGCTCAATATGAATATGTACATATATAAATGAATGCACCACTAAAGGTACCTCTTACTATATGGTTATACATATACCCTTTCTATCTGTACGACCGTAGCCATTGCAATGATTGCTTAATATGAATACGTATACATATATATAAATGAATGCCAATGCAAAACTAAAGGTACTTGCTACTATGTAGTTCAAGTATACCCTTTCTGTACGGAGATAACCATTATAATATAATGACTATGTCTAGTACTACAGTTCGTTTTTCATTTCATGGCATTAACGTATGAGCATTTAGTTCATCTATATGCAGAAACTTGAAAGATAGCAGATGTACAAAATCTCCCGTACTGTGAGCTTAACTCTCTCTGTAATATGCAGATGCATTCTCTTTGAATTCTTTTATGCAAATAAAACACGAAAGCCACAAATTTATCATGTAATTCGGAGTTTTTTTTATTTAAAAATCCAAACGCCGAGCTGCCTTGCAGTCCTTCTTAATGAGCCTCGATTTCCCCACCACTTTAGGAGTGATCTTTGGCAGATACTCGATAATAGGAGACTGTAGTGGCTGTAAATGAAAGTTTAATGTATTTAGTAATGAATTAAACATTAAGTTACAAGGTAATGTTAATTTCTCACCGTCATTGCCAATCTAGAAGGTCCCGCTACTGGTGAAGAGGGAGGTGCCCTGGGTTCCACCGGTGACATTGACCCTTCAAGTAATGACGGTGAAACTGGTGGCTGGAAATCAAATAATTAATGAAACAGCTATCATGATTAATTTATTAGCATAACTATTGTTACATTACCACGTTCTCTTTGTTGCAACATTCGCACTCCGATACGCATTTCGGGCTTGGCATTGATGGAGTTGAAGGAGACGAAACCACTCTCTAAAATATCAAAATATGTCTTATAGTATTTATTAAACCAAATGATTTTCTTATCTTATTATATCTTTGAGCTTACCCTTGCAATGCAGCGGGACTTTGAACACAGATCTTCAATATCTGTATCATCACCACTGTCCGATCGGTAGTGACACCTTTCTACCCTGAATTATAGAAATTCATATTAGTATTTTCTAAATTGAATAAGATAATAGTATAACTATGTAGTATTTACAAGTCTTGATGAAACATAAGTGCCTCCCAGTCCTCCATTTTTACGGGTTGGGTATCAGGAACCATACAGTTTCCCAAATAGGCATACCTGATAATAATAATAATAATTTTGTTTTACATACCATACGTACAAATTATAGATTATTATATTGCTGAGTCAACTTTGGTGGGGGACTTCGCTCCTTAAAAACAAAGGTGTACTCACCACTTTGTTCACACGTTATTTTGCATAATTCACACAAGTACACATTCTCGTCAGTTAGAAAGAGGTCAATTTCAGTTGACAATCTTTGAAGGTATTGGAACGTGCACACCTCACACTTTAATTGCATAGGGTTTACACAAAACTTTTTAACTATTTGTCTAATGCTAGCCATTATAAAACCACTGGAAACACTGTGTGCACGTTATGAAAACAACCACTGCACTTTGTGAATAGTAAAAGACAACTGTGGCAATTTGAAAGCACCCCACAGCACTTGTTCACAAATCTAGCTTCTCTTTTTTTACAGTGTCTACATGGGAAATGTAAAGGGTAAGTATTAGTGAAGGGATGACTTTTTGTATAGTAATAAGCACAATTATATCTTTTAAGAGTCATGTGAAAATCTGTTCCTATATTATCTGAAGACACTCTAAGTACATTGATTTGCAGTCCACAGTACCAGCACTTAATAACGCCCGGGACACTTGTTGGGTAGAACCCTTCTTTTGCTATGTCTTGAATATTACATCCAGTCGGAAAATTATATTTCTTAAACTCGGTTACACGCTTTTCACCCCTCTTCATCTTAATGCACGCAGGA
>JABJWA020000205.1:0-28107 GCA_020352615.2 Yoshiicerus persimilis | reverse complement strand
GCTTATTTATTCACTCCGTGTTTGGAAGATTTCTTAAGTTTGAACTTTGTAAGCATTGTGCAATGTAAATTCTCAAATTGTGTCACATAAATGCGTAAATAAATAAATGGCAAACATACTTTGTTTGCGTTGTGTATTCAGCCTGCAGTGGATTTAATAACAAATTGGAACATTTATTCTGATTATAAAGACGCATAATAAAGCAGTATATTAATCAATTGTGTGGCTTCTACTACTTCTAGTCCTTTGTTTATATTATAGTAAAAAATATCATACAAAGGCTTCATTTTATATTGAATAATGTGTTTATATATAAGGTTTGGGGACCTAAGATATCATGGTAGTCTTTTGCTCTACCATGACATTGACTTCCTAACAGTGGAAATTGTATAGAAATTGCTTCGGTGTCCACTGAACTGTACATTGAATCACTTGTAAATAACAAATACCACTTCTACGACTTTCTTAATTCTTTTTTCCAACTAAGGAACAGCTACGCTAACATTTTGGGTATTTCTCATCATAGAAGGCGATATGCTAAATTTTGGGAGGTAACCATTTTAGGAAGCGGTAGGCTGACTTTTTACCCTCTACATAAGAAGAGAAATAGTAACTTTTTAGGTGGTTTCCTGAAATTCCATTTGTGGAGAAGCGAAAACGTGGGAGACCTAAGCTAGTCATCAAAGCTTTACTTTGCTGAACATCAACTAAAATAATAAAAATAATGCGTGTAAATGTAAATACTTTGTAAATGCAAGACGACACATTAATTCGTAAGACTACCGGTTAAATCATAACACAAAAAATTCACCTGAAGAAATATTCAACCGAAAAAGAAAATTTCAAATCTTAAGACGAACGATTAATTAAATTTTTCAATCAATTCAAAAAGTTAATTTTTTTACCCAAACAAACATGTTTGGCTAAGCGGCCTATTTGAAAAATCAATCTCTATGTCCGCTGCCAAAAGAGTGTTCGAATCCTGCTTGGGATATAAGGCCAGGGGGTATTTGTGGAACGCACGAGTAGAGAGCTAAACTAACAGTGGAGGAATGCAGTGCGTGTGAGGTTTTGCTTCTTTGGACTCTTGATATAGCAGGGCAGAACCCCATAAAGTATTCCTCGCGCAAGTCGTGATACTATGAATCCATCTAATGACAGCATTTGACCTCTCGGCATTAACTAACCAACAATGCATGTTTCAGAAGTTGGCAAAGTGCCTGATTGGGAGCTCGAGCCCTAGACATCTCCATGAAAGGTTCTTCACTTCTTATAGCAGAAGCCAATTTTTTATGGTAATACTAGAAATGGAAAATAGAGTTTACTTCTTGAGAGTTATGAAATAAAAAATTGGCCAATTAATGAAAATGAATGGCTCCTTATAGCCCCAGTTTCAGCTTATATTCATTTCTCGTCTTTTGGCATGCAAAGAAATCTTGTGAAACACTTCTAATTAATTATTCGGACTGCGAAACACCTAAAGCAAAATTTGTAAACCGAACACTGTTTTTTGATATTCCATGATAAAAATTATAACAACAAAAATCAATTCACACTGCCTGCTACATACATCACATATTCATAATATTCACTTAATAGGAAAAATCTAAAAGCCTTTGATTTGGAACAAATTCTGAAATCCTTCATGGTTGAAATGAATAAAACACATTTGGATATAGATTCGTTATTCTGATAAATTTTTGCCATTGCCTTTTATATTACATGGCTGTTTATGATTCCAGGAAACGATAACATAACATTTTGGGTGCAACAATTCCAGAAAACGGTAAGTAAACTTTTTTAGTGTTTCCCATTATAGAAATCTGTGAATTAATTTTTTCTTTTGACGGTGTAGTTTTATTTGCGGGTTTTTCTATTACGGGATGCTTTTTCTATTAGGGGTGCTATTTCTTTGGGGGGTCCCTTTTCTATTGGAGAGTGCCTTTTGTATTGGGTGTGCTTCTTTTTATTAAACGGTGCTTTTTTATTAGTGGGTGACTCCTTTTTTGGAGAGTGCGTTTTCTATTAAAGAGTGCTTTTTCTATTGGGAATTGCTTTCTCTATTGGGGGGTGCTTTTTCATTTGGAGAGTGCCTTTCTATTGGGGGTGCCGTTTCAGTTGATTTCAGTTGGGGGGTGCCATTTCAGTTGGGGGGTGCCATTTCAGTGGGGGGTGCCATTTCAGTTGATTTCAGTTGGGGGTTGTTGGGGGGTGCCATTTCAGTTGGGGGGTGCTATTTCAGTTGATTTCTATTAGGGGGTGCCATTTCAGTTGATTTCAGTTGGGGGGTGCCATTTCAGTTGATTTCAGTTGGGGGGTGCCATTTCAGTTGATTTCAGTTGGGGGGTGCCATTTAAGTTGGGGGGTGCCATTTCAGTTGGGGGGTGCCATTTCAGTTGATTTCAGTTGATTTCAGTTGGGGGGTGCCATTTCAGTTGCGGGGTGCCATTTCACTTGGGAGGTGCCATTTCAGTTGGGGGGTGCCATTTCAGTTGATTTCAGTTGGGGGGTGCCATTTCAGTTGATTTCAGTTGGGTGGTGCCATTTCAGTTGGGGGGTGCCATTTCAGTTGATTTCAGTTGAGGGGTGCCATTTCAGTTGATTTCAGTTGGGGGGTGCCATTTCAGTTGATTTCAGTTGGGGGGTGCCATTTCAGTTGATTTCAGTTGAGGGGTGCCATATCAGTTGGGGGGTGCCATTTTAGTTGATTTCAGTTGGGGGTTGCCATTTCAGTTGATTTCAGTTGGCGGGTGCCATTTCAAATGGGGGGTGCCATTTCAGTTGATTTCAGTTGGGGGGTGCCATTTCAGTTGATTTCAGTTGGGGGGTGCCATTTCAGTTGGGGAGTGCCATTTCAGTTGGGGGGTGCCATTTCAGTTGGGGGGTGCCATTTCAGTTGATTTCAGTTGGGGGGTGCCATTTCAGTTGGAGGGTGCCTTTAAGTTGATTTCAGTTGGGGGGTGCCATTTCAGTTGATTTCAGTTGGGGGGTGCCATTTCAGTTGATTTCAGTTGGGGGTGCCATTTCAGTTGGTGGGTGCCATTTCAGTTGATTTCAGTTGGGGGGTGCCATTTCAGTTGATTTCAGTTGGGGGTGCCATTTCAGTTGACTTCAGTTGGGGGTTGCCATTTCAGTTGATTTCAGTTGGGGGGTGCCATTTCAGTTGATTTCAGTTGGGGGTTCCATTTCAGTTGATTTCAGTTGGGGGTTGCCATTTCAGTTGATTTCAGTTGGGGGGTGCCATTTCAGTTGGGGGGTGCCACTTCCGTTGATTTCAGTTGGGTGGTGCCATTTCAGTTGGGGGTTGCCATTTCAGTTGATTTCAGTTGGGGGGTTCCATTTCAGTTGGGGGGTGCCATTTCCGTTGATTTCAGTTGGGGGGTGCCATTTCAGTTGATTTCAGTTGAGGGGTGCCATTTCAGTTGATTTCAGTTGGGGGGTGCCATTTCAGTTAGGGGTTGCCCTTTCAGTTAATTTTAGTTAGGGGTGCCATTTCAGTTGGGGGGTGCCATTTCAGTTGATTTCAGTTGGGGCTTGTTGGGGGTGCCATTTCAGTTTGGGGTGCTATTTCAGTTGATTTCTATTAGGGGGTGCCATTTCAGTTGATTTCAGTTGGGGCTTGTTGGGGGTGCCATTTCAGTTGGGGGGTGCCATTTCAGTTGATTTCAGTTGGGGGGTGCCATTTAAGTTGGGGGGTGCCATTTCAGTTGGGGGGTGCCATTTCAGTTGATTTCAGTTGATTTCAGTTGGGGGGTGCCATTTCATTTGGGGGGTGCCATTTCACTTGGGAGGTGCCATATCAGTTGGGGGGTGCCATTTCAGTTGATTTCAGTTGGAGGGTGCCATTTCAGTTGATTTCAGTTGGGTGGTGCCATTTCAGTTAGGGGGTGCCATTTCAGTTGATTTCAGTTGAGGGGTGCCATTTCAGTTGATTTCAGTTGGGGGGTGCCATTTCAGTTGGGGGGTGCCATTTCAGTTGGGGGGTGCCATTTCAGTTGGGGGGTGCCATTTCAGTTGATTTCAGTTGGGGGGTGCCATTTCAGTTGGAGGGTGCCTTTAAGTTGATTTCAGTTGGGGGGTGCCATTTCAGTTGATTTCAGTTGGGGGGTGCCATTTCAGTTGATTTCAGTTGGGGGTGCCATTTCAGTTGGTGGGTGCCATTTCAGTTGATTTCAGTTGAGGGGTGCCATTTCAGTTGATTTCAGTTGGGGGTACCATTTCAGTTGACTTCAGTTGGGGGTTGCCATTTCAGTTGATTTCAGTTGGGGGGTGCCATTTCAGTTGATTGCAGTTGAGGGGTGCCATTTCAGTTGATTTCAGTTGGGGGGTGCCATTTCAGTTAGGGGTTGCCCTTTCAGTTAATTTTAGTTGGGGGTGCCATTTCAGTTGGGGGGTGCCATTTCAGTTGATTTCAGTTGGGGCTTGTTGGGGGTGCCATTTCAGTTGGGGGTGCTATTTCATTTGTATTCTATTAGGGGGTGCCATTTCAGTTGATTTCAGTTGGGGCTTGTTGGGGGTGCCATTTCAGTTGGGGGGTGCCATTTCAGTTGATTTCAGTTGGGGGGTGCCATTTAAGTTGGGGGGTGCCATTTCAGTTGGGGGGTGCCATTTCAGTTGATTTCAGTTGATTTCAGTTGGGGGGTGCCATTTCATTTGGGGGGTGCCATTTCACTTGGGAGGTGCCATATCAGTTGGGGGGTGCCATTTCAGTTGATTTCAGTTGGGGGGTGCCATTTCAGTTGATTTCAGTTGGGTGGTGCCATTTCAGTTGGGGGGTGCCATTTCAGTTGATTTCAGTTGAGGGGTGCCATTTCAGTTGATTTCAGTTGGGGGGTGCCATTTCAGTTGATTTCAGTTGGGAGGTTCCATTTCAGTTGGGGGGTGCCATTTCAGTTGATTTCAGTTGAGGGGTGCCATATCAGTTGGGGGGTGCCATTTTAGTTGATTTCAGTTGGGGGTTGCCATTTCAGTTGATTTCAGTTGGCGGGTGCCATTTCAAATGGGGGTGCCATTTCAGTTGGGGGGTGCCATTTCAGTTGGGGGGTGCCATTTCAGTTGGGGGGTGCCATTTCAGTTGATTTCAGTTGGGGGGTGCCATTTCAGTTGATTTCAGTTGGGTGGTGCCATTTCAGTTGGGGGGTGCCATTTCAGTTGATTTCAGTTGGGGGTGCCATTTTAGTTGATTTCAGTTGGGGGGTGCCATTTCAGTTGATTTCAGTTGATTTCAGTTGGGGGCTGCCATTTCAGTTGGGGGGTGCCATTTCAGTTGGGGGGTGCCATTTCAGTTGATTTCAGTTGGGGGGTGCCATTTCAGTTGATTTCAGTTGGGTGGTGCCATTTCAGTTGGGGGGTGCCATTTCAGTTGATTTCAGTTGGGGGTGCCATTTTAGTTGATTTCAGTTGGGGGGTGCCATTTCAGTTGATTTCAGTTGATTTCAGTTGGGGGCTGCCATTTCAGTTGGGGGGTGCCATTTCAGTTGGGGGGTGCCATTTCAGTTGGGGGGTGCCATTTCAGTTGATTTCAGTTGGGGGGTGCCATTTCAGTTGATTTCAGTTGGGGGTGCCATTTCAGTTGGGGGGTGCCATTTCAGTTGATTTCAGTTGGGGGGTGCCATTTCAGTTGGGGGGTGCCATTTCAGTTGATTTCAGTTAAGGGGTGCCATTTCAGTTGATTTCAGTTGGGGGGTGCCATTTCAGTTGATTTCAGTTGGGGGTGCCATTTCAGTTGGGGGGTGCCATTTCAGTTGATTTCAGTTGGGGGGTGCCATTTCAGTTGGGGGGTGCCATTTCAGTTGATTTCAGTTAAGGGGTGCCATTTCAGTTGATTTCAGTTGGGGGGTGCCATTTCAGTTAGGGGTTGCCTTTTCAGTTAATTTTAGTTGGGGGTGCCATTTCAGTTGGGGGTGCCATTTCATTCAGTGCCATTTCAGTTGGGGGGTGCTATTTCAGTTGATTTCTATTAGGGGGTGCCATTTCAGTTGATTTCAGTTGAGGGGTGCCATTTCAGTTGATTTCAGTTGGGGGGTGCCATTTAAGTTGGGGGGTGCCATTTCAGTTGGGGGGTGCCATTTCAGTTGATTTCAGTTGATTTCTGTTGGGGGGTGCCATTTCAGTTGATTTCAGTTGGGGGGTGCCATTTCAGTTGATTTCAGTTGGGGGGTGCCATTTAAGTTGGGGTGTGCCATTTCAGTTGGGGGGTGCCATTTCAGTTGATTTCAGTTGATTTCTGTTGGGGGGTGCCATTTCAGTTGGGGGGTGCCATTTCACTTGGGAGGTGCCATTTCAGTTGGGGGGTGCCATTTCATTTGATTTCAGTTGGGGGGTGCCATTTCAGTTGATTTCAGTTGGGGGGTGCCATTTCAGTTGATTTCAGTTGGGGTTGTTGGGGGGTGCCATTTCAGTTGGGGGGTGCTATTTCAGTTGATTTCTATTTGGGGGTGCCATTTCAGTTGATTTCAGTTGGGGGGTGCCATTTCAGTTGATTTCAGTTGGGGGGTGCCATTTCAGTTGATTTCAGTTGGGGGGTGCCATTTAAGTTGGGGGGTGCCATTTCAGTTGGGGGGTGCCATTTCAGTTGATTTCAGTTGGGGGGTGCCATTTCAGTTGGGGGGTGCCATTTCAGTTGGGGGGTGCCATTTCAGTTGATTTCAGTTGGGGGGTGCCATTTCAGTTGATTTCAGTTGGGGGTTGCCATTTCAGTTGATTTTAGTTGGGGGGTGCCATTTCAGTTGATTTCAGTTGGGGGGTGCCATTTTAGTTGATTTCAGTTGGGGGGTGCCATTTCAGTTGATTTCAGTTGGGGGGTGCCATTTCAGTTGGGGGGTGCCATTTCAGTTGGGGGGTGCCATTTCAGTTGATTTCAGTTGGGGGGTGCTTTTTCTATTTGTAGTGTTATTTGGTGGCCATGCATGGTGTAGAATGGAAAAATATGGTCACCTTAATGGGGGGTGCCATTTATTTGGGGGGTGCCAAATCCATTTTGGGGGGTGCCAAATAGTACGACCGGATGTGCAGCTCCAGATGTTGGATCCTTGGACCCTCCTGCGGCAGCTGTGGATATGAGGTCCACCAGGTTCTGCTGTACTTCGTCCTCCAGGAGCATCAGGATCATGGTTCTTCCGTTTTTCTTCAGCAAATTGATGCTGGCGCTGAAAAACGCACTGATGGCGGCTCCTCTTTCTGCAAATTGGGTCAGGGCGAGTGAAGCCCTGGCCATTTGTTCTTCTTTAATTTTGAAGAGGTCTTCCCTTGCAGCCCTCATTGAGTTTTGTAATCCGAGATAAATTTCTCGGATTACCCCTTCGTCCGTTAGACCGTTGAGGCATTCCACCGGAGCCAAGGGTTCCATAGTGTAGGTTACAGCGTCTCAGATGACGTTTTCAAGAAAATTTTCAGAACTCCTCGAGTTTCTTCGTAGATGAGCCCGGAGATACGCTTGACACCACCACGACGAGTCAAAAAAACGGATAACGGGTTTTGTGATACCCTGGATGTTGTCACGAAAATCTTTCCTGTGACGCCGGTCTTCTCTTCCCCAACAGAAATCTTCAATAATCACTTTTTGCTTGCAGCTGCAGAGTACACAGACTGTGTTTTGAGTTTGGATGGTGGGAACTCAGTGGAGCTTGCTTAAATACACGAAGGGCGGACGTTCAAGCAATTTTCCTTTCATTTCTCTTCATTTATTATAGCCAATGGGAAGCTTGAGTAACGGGAAAAGTTACTCAGCTCCCATTCCCCGTCTGCTATAAATAGGACAGCATTTCCTGCTGTGAAAATCATAACACTCTCTGTTGCACTTGAGTAAACAGCTCTGAATTTTCAGTCCACCCGACGTGAGTAAATCCTATAGCTATATGGCCCGTACGAAGCAAACAGCTCGTAAGTCTACCGGAGGAAAGGCTCCCCGTAAGCAGTTGGCGACGAAGGCTGCCCGTAAGAGTGCCCCTGCGACCGGGGGTGTGAAGAAACCCCATCGTTACAGGCCTGGAACTGTGGCCCTCCGAGAAATCCGTCGTTACCAAAAGAGTACGGAATTGCTGATTCGCAAATTGCCGTTCCAGCGTTTGGTGAGAGAAATCGCCCAGGACTTCAAGACTGACTTGAGGTTCCAGAGTTCCGCCGTCATGGCTCTCCAAGAAGCCTCCGAGGCCTACTTGGTCGGACTTTTCGAAGATACCAACTTGTGCGCCATCCACGCCAAGCGTGTCACCATTATGCCCAAGGACATCCAATTGGCCCGTCGCATTCGTGGAGAACGAGCTTAAGTCCCTACAACCGCCTCTCATTTATAAACCAATGGCCCTTTTAAGGGCCGCCAAACTTTCCTAAGAGCAACAAAACATATGATGCCTTAGCTTACCAACTGAATGCACTTATATATCCTACTACTACTAACCGATGGCTTTGAAATATTTTAAGAATAATTATTTCGTCATGTATGATGTATTCAATATTTTATTCTTATCAGTCACGGCACGCTCTCATTATTTATTGTTGCTTATAATGACCGTAACTAAATTACTAAATGTAATAGAAGGAATTATCTATTTCAGATGATAATTATTTTATTTTAGTAAGTAGTAAAAGTAGTATTTTAGTTTAGTGTAATTATTGTCTTTCTATTTTTCTACAAAATAAGATTGCACTGAATTGACATTAAGATTGACAAGGAAAATTAATTTCTACATAGTAAAATTATTTTTGACTGCTTTAAAGCCTAAAATACAATCCCAGTTTCTAGTAATAAATTCAATTTGGATATATTTTCTAAAAAGGACTTTAACGAAGATACTACTGCTGAAGTTATCCAATGCCAATGGAATGTATTACTGGCAACCATTTAATGTCTTTGCTCTCAGGATAGAATGGTGGCCCTTAAAAGGGCCTTCGGTTTCAGAATAAATACAAAAGGGAAGTGTATGGTCAGCTGGTTGGTGAGTGTTTAACCTCCGAATCCGTAGAGGGTTCTTCCCTGTCGTTTGAGGGCATAGACGACGTCCATGGCAGTGACGGTCTTCCTCTTGGCGTGTTCAGTGTAGGTGACAGCGTCTCGGATGACGTTTTCAAGGAAGACTTTGAGGACTCCTCGGGTTTCTTCGTAGATGAGACCGGAGATACGCTTGACACCACCACGACGAGCCAAACGACGGATGACGGGTTTTGTGATACCCTGGATGTTGTCACGAAGAACTTTCCAGTGACTCTTGGCGCCACCCTTTCCAAGACCCTTTCCTCCCTTCCCACGACCAGTCATCTTCCTAAATCACTTTTCGCTTGCAGCTGCAGAGTACACAGCATAGGATAACTATAAGCAGTGTGGCACCATCCCTATTACTATATGCTCCAGGGAATAAATGTGATTTTGGGCAGACCCCCGACCATGTGCGAGGAGGTGAGTTCCGTTACTCTCACCACCCCAAAGTTTACTCAGCAGATTCCTATAAATACCTGAATGCATGCTAAAGAGCTTCATTTCATGCTCTGACTTGTTAGTCTCATCAGTTCAGCCGTTGTGGAATAAAGTAAACCGAATCGAAGATGTCTGGTCGTGGAAAGGGCGGAAAGGTGAAGGGAAAGGCAAAGTCCCGTTCCAGTCGTGCAGGACTCCAGTTCCCCGTGGGTCGTATCCATCGTCTGTTGAGGAAGGGCAATTACGCCGAGAGAGTTGGTGCTGGAGCCCCCGTCTACTTGGCCGCTGTCATGGAATACTTGGCAGCCGAAGTTCTCGAGTTGGCTGGAAATGCTGCCCGTGACAACAAGAAGACTCGTATCATTCCCCGGCACTTGCAGTTGGCCATCAGAAACGACGAAGAGTTGAACAAATTGCTCTCCGGGGTTACCATTGCCCAAGGAGGAGTTCTTCCCAACATCCAAGCTGTCCTCCTCCCCAAGAAAACTGAAAAGAAAGCCGCATAATTCCCTACTACTTACGTCCTTCCTTACTCTCGTAAACCAACGGCCCTTTTAAGGGCCACCACATTTTCCTAAGAGCAAAATCAAATTCATTCTTTCATGAGTTGATAGTTGAATTGACACCCAGAGATTAATAATTACCATTTTTATTTTTTCGATTAAATCCAGTCATTGTTTCAGCTTAACCACAACTCGGCACATATGGATTTTGATTGCAGTCGTGGTCATGGAAGCATTCTCTTATTGGGTGAAGGATGTATAAAATGACGTCATTCGTTTAAATGTGGGCCAAGTGATTTGTTAATTTACTTCTATGATCGCAATATTTTATTCGGTCAATCAGGGTGCCTACATCTAAATAAATTACGTCATTTTATTCATTTTTCTCCCAATAAGAGAATCCTTCCATGACCACGACTACCATATATCAAAAAATCCACATAACGATGAGCAGAGAGTTATCACTACTAATCATTCATGAACATTTACATTTCCTGTTACGTTGTATGGTTTCAAATTTTGTGCTGTCTTTGTCTTATCACCACAACGAATTGTTTATTTTCGCATCACAGCACCAGAAAAACCATAGTACTCTCGAATTTTTTGCCTGAACTGCTTTACATTTTTTTTAAATATTTACTTGTTCAAAGTACTACCACACATAAACGAGATGCTTCAAAAAATGAATGGTTAGTTCACATTTCGGACATCCGATTTCGGAGGGGCACCGGGTGCCCGGGCACCTTTTTCGCGGAAGTAATCCGGGAGCAAAAAATTAAAAATTTGGGCACCCAAAATTTATACTTTTTTTCGTGGGCATAATCCGGAAGCAAAAAAAAAGTTCAAAATAAAGGAATTTTACTACGTTTTGCACTATTTTGCACCTCTGCGGTGCCCAAGTAGGAGGTTGTGGACCCGGGCGCCTGCGGCGCCCGGTCACCGGGTGTCCCGTACGCGGATGCCATCCGCGGGCACCTAGCGGTGCCCGGTCACGGATAACATCCGCCAATCCGGGAAGAAATCGGATGTCCGTCACATTTGAGGACTGTTTTTAGAATTTACAATAACCCAAAATACTGAGTTATCGAATTTTTGAAGTTATGCGGAATATAAATGCTCTTAGGAAAATGTGGTGGCCCTTAAAAGGGCCGTTGGTTTATTCGGAATCAGAGGAAGAATGAGCTTTATTTGGAGGAGGTGTATTTTGTGACGGCCTTGGTTCCTTCAGAGACGGCGTGTTTGGCCAATTCTCCGGGCAAGAGAAGACGAACGGCAGTCTGGATCTCCCGGGAGGTGATGGTGGTTCTTTTGTTGTAGTGGGCCAATCGGGAAGACTCGGCTGCAATTCTCTCGAAAATGTCGTTGACGAAGGAGTTCATGATGGACATGGCCTTGGAGGAGACTCCGGTGTCCGGGTGAACTTGTTTCAACACTTTGTAGATGTAAATTGCGTAGGATTCCTTCCTCTTGCGCTTCTTCTTCTTGTCGCCCTTAGAAATATTCTTCTGGGCCTTCCCAGCCTTCTTTGCTGCCTTTCCACTTGTCTATGGTGGCATTGCGATAAATATTCAGTATTCCGATCAGAGGTCTGAAGTCAGAACGAGAGTTGAACAGAGTATAATGGAGGAGAGCGACAGAAGGAAACTCTTTTTATATCCGAAGTGTGAGTAAAGCATTACACAAGTGAGTAAGGGGAGGAAGAAACGAGAAGGTGGAGAAGTTCACTTTTGCGAGCAAGAAACACGGCGAGGGAACGGCTTTATGGAAACTTCAGGGTGCGACCTGTCATTATCTTCGTTACGGGAATACTCTTTTCAATAATTGAAAAGAGTATTCCCAATTATTATTACTGTCTTTATTGTGCATTTTTTCATTCATGTATTCAATAAGCTTCGCAACTTAAAAAACTTCTGTATTTATTTCTTGCTTCGGTTAATGGATAAACTTATTATCAATGTTAATTGCAGGAAATTAATTAAATTTGAATGTATATTAAATTAATGTACACATTGTGCAATTTACCACAATGAAAACTCAATATTATTAAATTCTTCTATTCATTATTAAACTCTTCTAGAATCTAAGGAATTTCTAATATAACAATAATATATTATCGGAGCTTAAAACATTGTTTAATGTTTTGTTTTTAGTGCGCAACATTGTATCGAATCGGGTACACATCAGTCACGTTAATTGAGGATACCTCTCAGTACAGAATATTTGAAAATTCTAACAAAAAGGAATTCAATTATATATACTAATGGATGTGTATTTTGTACCTTCGAGTATGGGGCAACGGAAGAATATACCGTAGAGGGAAAGTCCATTTTAACCGTTGCTTGAACGTCCGCACTCACAGCGCTACAATATTTAAAGAAAGTCTATTCCGTTACTGCCACTCATAAATAGCAGAAACGCTCACTGAGAAGGAATCTAGTAAACCAAATATCATTTCCTAAGATGACTGGTCGTGGGAAGGGAGGAAAGGGTCTTGGAAAGGGTGGCGCCAAGCGTCACAGGAAAGTTCTTCGTGACAACATCCAGGGTATCACAAAACCCGCCATCCGTCGTTTGGCTCGTCGTGGTGGTGTCAAGCGTATCTCCGGTCTCATCTACGAAGAAACCCGAGGAGTCCTCAAAGTCTTCCTTGAAAACGTCATCCGAGACGCTGTCACCTACACTGAACACGCCAAGAGGAAGACCGTCACTGCCATGGACGTCGTCTATGCCCTCAAACGACAAGGAAGAACCCTCTACGGATTCGGAGGTTAAACACTCACCTACCAGCTGACCACACTTCCCTTTGTATTTATTCTGAAACCAACGGCCCTTTTAAGGGCCACCACTCTATCCTGAGAGCACAAAAATAATATGACTCATTTCATAAACTTTATTGGACCTGTTTGGTTTTATTTTGCTACTACTATCTTCGGACTGTTCTTCTAATTTCGATATTTAAAGCATGTTTAAATGACATAGTGTAACCAGTGTACGTTTTGCGTTCGAGTTTTTATTGCAACTTGGAAAGCACTTTTGGGTTTATAATAATAATTGATGAAGGTTCTGTGCAATACTATACTAGTACCTCATTGTATAAGCTTGGTAAATTCATTTCATTTCCATCTCGTAAAGGCGTGAATTGTTCGATATACTGGAAGTATCAATAAAAATAAATATATATATATAATCTAACTATTTAATAATTGAAGTAAACGGGTAGTTGTGCATCTACAATATTCCATTTCATCCTTAAAAATAGACTTTACTAATTGCTCTTAGGAAAGTTTGGCGGCCCTTAAAAGGGCCATTGGTTTATAAATGAGAGGCGGTTGTAGGGACTTAAGCTCGTTCTCCACGAATGCGACGGGCCAATTGGATGTCCTTGGGCATAATGGTGACACGCTTGGCGTGGATGGCGCACAAGTTGGTGTCTTCGAAAAGTCCGACCAAGTAGGCCTCGGAGGCTTCTTGGAGAGCCATGACGGCGGAACTCTGGAACCTCAAGTCAGTCTTGAAGTCCTGGGCGATTTCTCTCACCAACCGCTGGAAGGGCAATTTGCGAATCAGCAATTCCGTACTCTTTTGGTAACGACGGATTTCTCGGAGGGCCACAGTTCCAGGCCTGTAACGATGGGGTTTCTTCACACCCCCGGTCGCAGGGGCACTCTTACGGGCAGCTTTCGTCGCTAACTGCTTACGGGGAGCCTTTCCTCCGGTAGACTTACTAGCTGTCTGCTTAGTACGGGCCATTGCGCTACGATTTACTCACGTTGGGTGGACTAAAAATTCAGAGCTGTTTTTTAGAGTGCAACGAAAAGTGTTATGATTTTCACAGCAGGAAATGCTGGGGTCAGGGTAAATACCCGAACACCCGAATGGTATATACCCGAACACCCGAACGGTATATACCCGAACACCCGAATGGTATATACCCGAACATCCGAATGGTATATACCCGAACACCCGAACAGGTATATACCCGAACACCCGAACGGAAATTTTAGAGGTGGGATCCAAACCAAAAATTTAAAATATTGATATTAAGTAGAAACTTTCATAAAAATACCGATCGGAAACTACCCTAAAAACAGCACTTTAAAAATAAACACTTTTAAAATGCCAACCTACAATTTTAATGTTCCATTTTTTGGGTTCCGATTTTAGGATCTCATTTTTAAGGTTTCATTTTCAGGTATTATTTTTAGTTTCATTTTTAAGTATTATTTTTACAGTTTCATTTTTAGGTATTATTTTTAAGGTCCCGTTTTAAGGTTCCATTTTTAACGTTAATCTTCAAGTTTATTTTAGTTTCCATTTTTACAACTGCGTTTTTAACATACTACAGTGTTCTCTTAGCCGCAGTATATTTTCTACTTAATATCAATATTTTAAATTTTTGGCTTGGTTCCCACCTCTAAAATGTGCGTTCGGGTGTTCGGGTATATACCTGTTCGGGTGTTCGGGTATATACCATTCGGGTGTTCGGGTATATACCGTTCGGGTGTTCGGGTATATACCATTCGGGTGTTCGAGTATTTACCCTGACCCGGAAATGCTGTCGTATTTATAGCAGACGGGGAATGGGAGCTGAGTAACTTTTCCCGTTATTCAAGCTTCCCATTGGCTATAATAAGAGTGGCGTTTATTGGCTCGTTGGAATACGAGCGAGGGAAGCAAACATTTCTTTCTCTATCTGTTGTTAATCAAATTTTATTGTGTACTTGAACGACTTGAAGTGAATTAGCATTTGTAGAATATT
Source organism: Yoshiicerus persimilis (assembly GCA_020352615.2). Classification (NCBI taxonomy): domain Eukaryota; kingdom Metazoa; phylum Arthropoda; class Collembola; order Entomobryomorpha; family Tomoceridae; genus Yoshiicerus; species Yoshiicerus persimilis. The sequence goes on along the minus strand of JABJWA020000205.1, from coordinate 13,433 downwards.
TTCATTGGTAATTTTACGAATTTAAATGCAGTAGTGGATACTAATTAGGAGATGAATATTTACTTCAATGTTGAATTATCTATGCGTCTATTGTTATTTTGCAAGTAATTTTTAATGTTTTATTGAAAATTATGTCTCAAAAATTGGATGTCAGTTAAGCTGCAATTGAATATAAATATTTAAGTTAATTCATGATTTCGAAGGCATTTATAAAACATTCTCAAACGATGAAAAGAAGAAATCCCTAATCTACAGCCTGTAGATTATTTACATTTAGCCACATTTATTCCCTGTAGACTACAGGGAATAAATGTGAAGTAGGGCAGACCCCCGACCAGGTGCGAGGAGGTGAGTTCCGTTACTCTCACCACCCCAAAGTTTACTCAGCAGATTCCTATAAATATCTGAATGCTTTCCAAAGGGCTGCATATCTCTTGCTCTGACTTGTTAGTCTCATCAGTTCAGCCGTTGTGGAATAAAGTAAACCGAATCGAAGATGTCTGGTCGTGGAAAGGGCGGAAAGGTGAAGGGAAAGGCAAAGTCCCGTTCCAGTCGTGCAGGACTCCAGTTCCCCGTGGGTCGTATCCATCGTCTGTTGAGGAAGGGCAATTACGCCGAGAGAGTTGGTGCTGGAGCCCCCGTCTACTTGGCCGCTGTCATGGAATACTTGGCAGCCGAAGTTCTCGAGTTGGCTGGAAATGCTGCCCGTGACAACAAGAAGACTCGTATCATTCCCCGGCACTTGCAGTTGGCCATCAGAAACGACGAAGAGTTGAACAAATTGCTCTCCGGGGTTACCATTGCCCAAGGAGGAGTTCTTCCCAACATCCAAGCTGTCCTCCTCCCCAAGAAAACTGAAAAGAAAGCCGCATAATTCCCTACTACTTACGTCCTTCCTTACTCTCGTAAACCAAAGGCCCTTTTAAGGGCCACCACGTTTTCCAAAGAGCTTAAAGCAATAACATTTTATACTATATCCTTTATTAATTGATGTTGGCATCTGACTATGACTCTGACTATGCTTCAGAATTATACAGTGATACATGCAATGATACAATAAATGAGAATACTATGTTATGTTGTGTCAGCGAAAAATTCTTAAAATTATAAAGAGCTGCGGAGATGCTATTTTAAAAATTCATTCAATCCAATAATACAGGAATAAATTAATACTGTTATATTTAATAGTCGAAAAGAGCTTACGAAAAATATGAAATTCGAAATCCACATACTACTCTATTACATGCATTATCGACCTACCTAAGCTTCCTATTATTCGGTTCTGACCACAACTATTTCAATTGTCCTATTGAGAACTACAGGAGCATTTCTTTCTGTTCATTCAATTGCTCTCAGGATAGAATGGTGAATGGTGGCCCTTAAAAGGGCCTTTGGTTTCAGAATAAATACAAAAGGGAAGTGTATTGTCAGCTGGTTGGTGAGTGTTTAACCTCCGAATCCGTAGAGGGTTCTTCCCTGTCGTTTGAGGGCATAGACGACGTCCATGGCAGTGACGGTCTTCCTCTTGGCGTGTTCAGTGTAGGTGACAGCGTCTCGGATGACGTTTTCAAGGAAAACTTTGAGGACTCCTCGGGTTTCTTCGTAGATGAGACCGGAGATACGCTTGACACCACCACGACGAGCCAAACGACGGATGGCGGGTTTTGTGATACCCTGGATGTTGTCACGAAGAACTTTCCTGTGACGCTTGGCGCCACCCTTTCCTCCCTTCCCACGACCAGTCATCTTAAATCACTTTTTGCTTGCAACTGCAGAATATACGGAATGAGTTTTGAGTGTGGATGGCTTTAGCACAGTTGAGCTTGCTTAAATAAATGCAGAGCGGACGTTCAAGTACGACTGCTCTCCTCGCTTCCCTTTATGTATCACTGTGCCCCATACGCAAAGCAATGTTTCTTTAAAATTCAATGTCTACAAAATGGGTTTCAACGTTTCAAGGAATACACGATCATTTAATCAAATCTGTACTTGACCGCATGTATTACTGCTAATAGAATTTTTGCATTTGGAATTGAAGAATATTTGAATTATACAGAATAATGGGCTAGACCTGCAACTGCAGAAAGTCTTCTGAAAGCGGTTAGCTACTATTCAATAATATTATTATTAAACTTTACACATATTATTGAACATAAAAAGGGATATCTACAAGACCGTAAAGAAATGGAATCACTATAAGAAGTTGGTAATATAATTGAAGAAGGATAATAAAACACATTACTTTAGTGAGTGCTTCATTAATTGGTCAATTCTAATTTCTAATAGGGCTATACGGAATTATAATATACATTGCTGATTTAGTACTATTTTTACACAGAAAAAATTAACAACTTTGTCCTTTTAACTTTGAAAAGACGTAACATTGACTGCGAATGCTATACAACGCTTTGTTGAATTGTAGCCAATAGAGGAAGTAGTTTTATTATAGCCAGTCATGGAATAGAGCAACTTTACTCAAGGGAGCAGCGTGAGTAAAGTCTTTCCCTCGCCGCGTTTCTTGCTCGCAGAAGTGAACTTCTCCACCTTCTCGTTTCTTCCTCTCCCTACTCACTTGTGGTAAGTACTTTACTCACGCTGCTCCCTTGAGTAAAGTTGCTCTATTCCATGACTGGCTATAATAAAACTACTTCCTCTATTGGCTACAATTCAACAAAGCGTTGTATAGCATTCGCAGTCAATGTTACGTCTTTTCAAAGTTAAAAGGACAAAGTTGTTAATTTTTTCTGTGTAAAAATAGTACTAAATCAGCAATGTATATTATAATTCCGTATAGCCCTATTAGAAATTAGAATTGACCAATTAATGAAGCACTCACTAAAGTAATGTGTTTTATTATCCTTCTTCAATTATATTACCAACTTCTTATAGTGATTCCATTTCTTTACGGTCTTGTAGATATCCCTTTTTATGTTCAATAATATGTGTAAAGTTTAATAATAATATTATTGAATAGTAGCTAACCGCTTTCAGAAGACTTTCTGCAGTTGCAGGTCTAGCCCATTATTCTGTATAATTCAAATATTCTTCAATTCCAAATGCAAAAATTCTATTAGCAGTAATACATGCGGTCAAGTACAGATTTGATTAAATGATCGTGTATTCCTTGAAACGTTGAAACCCATTTTGTAGACATTGAATTTTAAAGAAACATTGCTTTGCGTATGGGGCACAGTGATACATAAAGGGAAGCGAGGAGAGCAGTCGTACTTGAACGTCCGCTCTGCATTTATTTAAGCAAGCTCAACTGTGCTAAAGCCATCCACACTCAAAACTCATTCCGTATATTCTGCAGTTGCAAGCAAAAAGTGATTTAAGATGACTGGTCGTGGGAAGGGAGGAAAGGGTGGCGCCAAGCGTCACAGGAAAGTTCTTCGTGACAACATCCAGGGTATCACAAAACCCGCCATCCGTCGTTTGGCTCGTCGTGGTGGTGTCAAGCGTATCTCCGGTCTCATCTACGAAGAAACCCGAGGAGTCCTCAAAGTTTTCCTTGAAAACGTCATCCGAGACGCTGTCACCTACACTGAACACGCCAAGAGGAAGACCGTCACTGCCATGGACGTCGTCTATGCCCTCAAACGACAGGGAAGAACCCTCTACGGATTCGGAGGTTAAACACTCACCAACCAGCTGACAATACACTTCCCTTTTGTATTTATTCTGAAACCAAAGGCCCTTTTAAGGGCCACCATTCACCATTCTATCCTGAGAGCAATTGAATGAACAGAAAGAAATGCTCCTGTAGTTCTCAATAGGACAATTGAAATAGTTGTGGTCAGAACCGAATAATAGGAAGCTTAGGTAGGTCGATAATGCATGTAATAGAGTAGTATGTGGATTTCGAATTTCATATTTTTCGTAAGCTCTTTTCGACTATTAAATATAACAGTATTAATTTATTCCTGTATTATTGGATTGAATGAATTTTTAAAATAGCATCTCCGCAGCTCTTTATAATTTTAAGAATTTTTCGCTGACACAACATAACATAGTATTCTCATTTATTGTATCATTGCATGTATCACTGTATAATTCTGAAGCATAGTCAGAGTCATAGTCAGATGCCAACATCAATTAATAAAGGATATAGTATAAAATGTTATTGCTTTAAGCTCTTTGGAAAACGTGGTGGCCCTTAAAAGGGCCTTTGGTTTACGAGAGTAAGGAAGGACGTAAGTAGTAGGGAATTATGCGGCTTTCTTTTCAGTTTTCTTGGGGAGGAGGACAGCTTGGATGTTGGGAAGAACTCCTCCTTGGGCAATGGTAACCCCGGAGAGCAATTTGTTCAACTCTTCGTCGTTTCTGATGGCCAACTGCAAGTGCCGGGGAATGATACGAGTCTTCTTGTTGTCACGGGCAGCATTTCCAGCCAACTCGAGAACTTCGGCTGCCAAGTATTCCATGACAGCGGCCAAGTAGACGGGGGCTCCAGCACCAACTCTCTCGGCGTAATTGCCCTTCCTCAACAGACGATGGATACGACCCACGGGGAACTGGAGTCCTGCACGACTGGAACGGGACTTTGCCTTTCCCTTCACCTTTCCGCCCTTTCCACGACCAGACATCTTCGATTCGGTTTACTTTATTCCACAACGGCTGAACTGATGAGACTAACAAGTCAGAGCAAGAGATATGCAGCCCTTTGGAAAGCATTCAGATATTTATAGGAATCTGCTGAGTAAACTTTGGGGTGGTGAGAGTAACGGAACTCACCTCCTCGCACCTGGTCGGGGGTCTGCCCTACTTCACATTTATTCCCTGTAGTCTACAGGGAATAAATGTGGCTAAATGTAAATAATCTACAGGCTGTAGATTAGGGATTTCTTCTTTTCATCGTTTGAGAATGTTTTATAAATGCCTTCGAAATCATGAATTAACTTAAATATTTATATTCAATTGCAGCTTAACTGACATCCAATTTTTGAGACATAATTTTCAATAAAACATTAAAAATTACTTGCAAAATAACAATAGACGCATAGATAATTCAACATTGAAGTAAATATTCATCTCCTAATTAGTATCCACTACTGCATTTAAATTCGTAAAATTACCAATGAAAATATTCTACAAATGCTAATTCACTTCAAGTCGTTCAAGTACACAATAAAATTTGATTAACAACAGATAGAGAAAGAAATGTTTGCTTCCCTCGCTCGTATTCCAACGAGCCAATAAACGCCACTCTTATTATAGCCAATGGGAAGCTTGAATAACGGGAAAAGTTACTCAGCTCCCATTCCCCGTCTGCTATAAATACGACAGCATTTCCGGGTCAGGGTAAATACTCGAACACCCGAATGGTATATACCCGAACACCCGAACGGTATATACCCGAACACCCGAATGGTATATACCCGAACACCCGAACAGGTATATACCCGAACACCCGAACGCACATTTTAGAGGTGGGAACCAAGCCAAAAATTTAAAATATTGATATTAAGTAGAAAATATACTGCGGCTAAGAGAACACTGTAGTATGTTAAAAACGCAGTTGTAAAAATGGAAACTAAAATAAACTTGAAGATTAACGTTAAAAATGGAACCTTAAAACGGGACCTTAAAAATAATACCTAAAAATGAAACTGTAAAAATAATACTTAAAAATGAAACTAAAAATAATACCTGAAAATGAAACCTTAAAAATGAGATCCTAAAATCGGAACCCAAAAAATGGAACATTAAAATTGTAGGTTGGCATTTTAAAAGTGTTTATTTTTAAAGTGCTGTTTTTAGGGTAGTTTCCGATCGGTATTTTTATGAAAGTTTCTACTTAATATCAATATTTTAAATTTTTGGTTTGGATCCCACCTCTAAAATTTCCGTTCGGGTGTTCGGGTATATACCTGTTCGGGTGTTCGGGTATATACCATTCGGATGTTCGGGTATATACCATTCGGGTGTTCGGGTATATACCGTTCGGGTGTTCGGGTATATACCATTCGGGTGTTCGGGTATTTACCCTGACCCCAGCATTTCCTGCTGTGAAAATCATAACACTTTTCGTTGCACTCTAAAAAACAGCTCTGAATTTTTAGTCCACCCAACGTGAGTAAATCGTAGCGCAATGGCCCGTACTAAGCAGACAGCTAGTAAGTCTACCGGAGGAAAGGCTCCCCGTAAGCAGTTAGCGACGAAAGCTGCCCGTAAGAGTGCCCCTGCGACCGGGGGTGTGAAGAAACCCCATCGTTACAGGCCTGGAACTGTGGCCCTCCGAGAAATCCGTCGTTACCAAAAGAGTACGGAATTGCTGATTCGCAAATTGCCCTTCCAGCGGTTGGTGAGAGAAATCGCCCAGGACTTCAAGACTGACTTGAGGTTCCAGAGTTCCGCCGTCATGGCTCTCCAAGAAGCCTCCGAGGCCTACTTGGTCGGACTTTTCGAAGACACCAACTTGTGCGCCATCCACGCCAAGCGTGTCACCATTATGCCCAAGGACATCCAATTGGCCCGTCGCATTCGTGGAGAACGAGCTTAAGTCCCTACAACCGCCTCTCATTTATAAACCAATGGCCCTTTTAAGGGCCGCCAAACTTTCCTAAGAGCAATTAGTAAAGTCTATTTTTAAGGATGAAATGGAATATTGTAGATGCACAACTACCCGTTTACTTCAATTATTAAATAGTTAGATTATATATATATATTTATTTTTATTGATACTTCCAGTATATCGAACAATTCACGCCTTTACGAGATGGAAATGAAATGAATTTACCAAGCTTATACAATGAGGTACTAGTATAGTATTGCACAGAACCTTCATCAATTATTATTATAAACCCAAAAGTGCTTTCCAAGTTGCAATAAAAACTCGAACGCAAAACGTACACTGGTTACACTATGTCATTTAAACATGCTTTAAATATCGAAATTAGAAGAACAGTCCGAAGATAGTAGTAGCAAAATAAAACCAAACAGGTCCAATAAAGTTTATGAAATGAGTCATATTATTTTTGTGCTCTCAGGATAGAGTGGTGGCCCTTAAAAGGGCCGTTGGTTTCAGAATAAATACAAAGGGAAGTGTGGTCAGCTGGTAGGTGAGTGTTTAACCTCCGAATCCGTAGAGGGTTCTTCCTTGTCGTTTGAGGGCATAGACGACGTCCATGGCAGTGACGGTCTTCCTCTTGGCGTGTTCAGTGTAGGTGACAGCGTCTCGGATGACGTTTTCAAGGAAGACTTTGAGGACTCCTCGGGTTTCTTCGTAGATGAGACCGGAGATACGCTTGACACCACCACGACGAGCCAAACGACGGATGGCGGGTTTTGTGATACCCTGGATGTTGTCACGAAGAACTTTCCTGTGACGCTTGGCGCCACCCTTTCCAAGACCCTTTCCTCCCTTCCCACGACCAGTCATCTTAGGAAATGATATTTGGTTTACTAGATTCCTTCTCAGTGAGCGTTTCTGCTATTTATGAGTGGCAGTAACGGAATAGACTTTCTTTAAATATTGTAGCGCTGTGAGTGCGGACGTTCAAGCAACGGTTAAAATGGACTTTCCCTCTACGGTATATTCTTCCGTTGCCCCATACTCGAAGGTACAAAATACACATCCATTAGTATATATAATTGAATTCCTTTTTGTTAGAATTTTCAAATATTCTGTACTGAGAGGTATCCTCAATTAACGTGACTGATGTGTACCCGATTCGATACAATGTTGCGCACTAAAAACAAAACATTAAACAATGTTTTAAGCTCCGATAATATATTATTGTTATATTAGAAATTCCTTAGATTCTAGAAGAGTTTAATAATGAATAGAAGAATTTAATAATATTGAGTTTTCATTGTGGTAAATTGCACAATGTGTACATTAATTTAATATACATTCAAATTTAATTAATTTCCTGCAATTAACATTGATAATAAGTTTATCCATTAACCGAAGCAAGAAATAAATACAGAAGTTTTTTAAGTTGCGAAGCTTATTGAATACATGAATGAAAAAATGCACAATAAAGACAGTAATAATAATTGGGAATACTCTTTTCAATTATTGAAAAGAGTATTCCCGTAACGAAGATAATGACAGGTCGCACCCTGAAGTTTCCATAAAGCCGTTCCCTCGCCGTGTTTCTTGCTCGCAAAAGTGAACTTCTCCACCTTCTCGTTTCTTCCTCCCCTTACTCACTTGTGTAATGCTTTACTCACACTTCGGATATAAAAAGAGTTTCCTTCTGTCGCTCTCCTCCATTATACTCTGTTCAACTCTCGTTCTGACTTCAGACCTCTGATCGGAATACTGAATATTTATCGCAATGCCCCCAAAGACAAGTGGAAAGGCAGCAAAGAAGGCTGGGAAGGCCCAGAAGAATATTTCTAAGGGCGACAAGAAGAAGAAGCGCAAGAGGAAGGAATCCTACGCAATTTACATCTACAAAGTGTTGAAACAAGTTCACCCGGACACCGGAGTCTCCTCCAAGGCCATGTCCATCATGAACTCCTTCGTCAACGACATTTTCGAGAGAATTGCAGCCGAGTCTTCCCGATTGGCCCACTACAACAAAAGAACCACCATCACCTCCCGGGAGATCCAGACTGCCGTTCGTCTTCTCTTGCCCGGAGAATTGGCCAAACACGCCGTCTCTGAAGGAACCAAGGCCGTCACAAAATACACCTCCTCCAAATAAAGCTCATTCTTCCTCTGATTCCGAATAAACCAACGGCCCTTTTAAGGGCCACCACATTTTCCTAAGAGCATTTATATTCCGCATAACTTCAAAAATTCGATAACTCAGTATTTTGGGTTATTGTAAATTCTAAAAACAGTCCTCAAATGTGACGGACATCCGATTTCTTCCCGGATTGGCGGATGTTATCCGTGACCGGGCACCGCTAGGTGCCCGCGGATGGCATCCGCGTACGGGACACCCGGTGACCGGGCGCCGCAGGCGCCCGGGTCCAAAACCTCCTACTTGGGCACCGCAGAGGTGCAAAATAGTGCAAAACGTAGTAAAATTCCTTTATTTTGAACTTTTTTTTTGCTTCCGGATTATGCCCACGAAAAAAAGTATAAATTTTGGGTGCCCAAATTTTTAATTTTTTGCTCCCGGATTACTTCCGCGAAAAAGGTGCCCGGGCACCCGGTGCCCCTCCGAAATCGGATGTCCGAAATGTGAACTAACCATTCATTTTTTGAAGCATCTCGTTTATGTGTGGTAGTACTTTGAACAAGTAAATATTTAAAAAAAATGTAAAGCAGTTCAGGCAAAAAATTCGAGAGTACTATGGTTTTTCTGGTGCTGTGATGCGAAAATAAACAATTCGTTGTGGTGATAAGACAAAGACAGCACAAAATTTGAAACCATACAACGTAACAGGAAATGTAAATGTTCATGAATGATTAGTAGTGATAACTCTCTGCTCATCGTTATGTGGATTTTTTGATATATGGTAGTCGTGGTCATGGAAGGATTCTCTTATTGGGAGAAAAATGAATAAAATGACGTAATTTATTTAGATGTAGGCACCCTGATTGACCGAATAAAATATTGCGATCATAGAAGTAAATTAACAAATCACTTGGCCCACATTTAAACGAATGACGTCATTTTATACATCCTTCACCCAATAAGAGAATGCTTCCATGACCACGACTGCAATCAAAATCCATATGTGCCGAGTTGTGGTTAAGCTGAAACAATGACTGGATTTAATCGAAAAAATAAAAATGGTAATTATTAATCTCTGGGTGTCAATTCAACTATCAACTCATGAAAGAATGAATTTGATTTTGCTCTTAGGAAAATGTGGTGGCCCTTAAAAGGGCCGTTGGTTTACGAGAGTAAGGAAGGACGTAAGTAGTAGGGAATTATGCGGCTTTCTTTTCAGTTTTCTTGGGGAGGAGGACAGCTTGGATGTTGGGAAGAACTCCTCCTTGGGCAATGGTAACCCCGGAGAGCAATTTGTTCAACTCTTCGTCGTTTCTGATGGCCAACTGCAAGTGCCGGGGAATGATACGAGTCTTCTTGTTGTCACGGGCAGCATTTCCAGCCAACTCGAGAACTTCGGCTGCCAAGTATTCCATGACAGCGGCCAAGTAGACGGGGGCTCCAGCACCAACTCTCTCGGCGTAATTGCCCTTCCTCAACAGACGATGGATACGACCCACGGGGAACTGGAGTCCTGCACGACTGGAACGGGACTTTGCATAGACAAAAAATCAGACGGCGTAAGTGTGCGTTCTTACATGTATGACCGTCCAGGTTGGACCTATGTCTTGAGGCACGTCAATTTTCAAACTTAGCCAATGGAGTGTACTCCTCACCGTGCACGTGATCAACCTAGCCATTCCGGAACGTTCCTTCCCAAGCGCGCGGACACACTGACAGCTCAAGTCTGGTCGTCTACCAAGGAAGAAAACACCACCACGCCAAAGGATTTCTCGTCTGTGGGGACTTTGCCTTTCCCTTCACCTTTCCGCCCTTTCCACGACCAGACATCTTCGATTCGGTTTACTTTATTCCACAACGGCTGAACTGATGAGACTAACAAGTCAGAGCATGAAATGAAGCTCTTTAGCATGCATTCAGGTATTTATAGGAATCTGCTGAGTAAACTTTGGGGTGGTGAGAGTAACGGAACTCACCTCCTCGCACATGGTCGGGGGTCTGCCCAAAATCACATTTATTCCCTGGAGCATATAGTAATAGGGATGGTGCCACACTGCATATAGTTATCCTATGCTGTGTACTCTGCAGCTGCAAGCGAAAAGTGATTTAGGAAGATGACTGGTCGTGGGAAGGGAGGAAAGGGTCTTGGAAAGGGTGGCGCCAAGAGTCACTGGAAAGTTCTTCGTGACAACATCCAGGGTATCACAAAACCCGTCATCCGTCGTTTGGCTCGTCGTGGTGGTGTCAAGCGTATCTCCGGTCTCATCTACGAAGAAACCCGAGGAGTCCTCAAAGTCTTCCTTGAAAACGTCATCCGAGACGCTGTCACCTACACTGAACACGCCAAGAGGAAGACCGTCACTGCCATGGACGTCGTCTATGCCCTCAAACGACAGGGAAGAACCCTCTACGGATTCGGAGGTTAAACACTCACCAACCAGCTGACCATACACTTCCCTTTTGTATTTATTCTGAAACCGAAGGCCCTTTTAAGGGCCACCATTCTATCCTGAGAGCAAAGACATTAAATGGTTGCCAGTAATACATTCCATTGGCATTGGATAACTTCAGCAGTAGTATCTTCGTTAAAGTCCTTTTTAGAAAATATATCCAAATTGAATTTATTACTAGAAACTGGGATTGTATTTTAGGCTTTAAAGCAGTCAAAAATAATTTTACTATGTAGAAATTAATTTTCCTTGTCAATCTTAATGTCAATTCAGTGCAATCTTATTTTGTAGAAAAATAGAAAGACAATAATTACACTAAACTAAAATACTACTTTTACTACTTACTAAAATAAAATAATTATCATCTGAAATAGATAATTCCTTCTATTACATTTAGTAATTTAGTTACGGTCATTATAAGCAACAATAAATAATGAGAGCGTGCCGTGACTGATAAGAATAAAATATTGAATACATCATACATGACGAAATAATTATTCTTAAAATATTTCAAAGCCATCGGTTAGTAGTAGTAGGATATATAAGTGCATTCAGTTGGTAAGCTAAGGCATCATATGTTTTGTTGCTCTTAGGAAAGTTTGGCGGCCCTTAAAAGGGCCATTGGTTTATAAATGAGAGGCGGTTGTAGGGACTTAAGCTCGTTCTCCACGAATGCGACGGGCCAATTGGATGTCCTTGGGCATAATGGTGACACGCTTGGCGTGGATGGCGCACAAGTTGGTATCTTCGAAAAGTCCGACCAAGTAGGCCTCGGAGGCTTCTTGGAGAGCCATGACGGCGGAACTCTGGAACCTCAAGTCAGTCTTGAAGTCCTGGGCGATTTCTCTCACCAAACGCTGGAACGGCAATTTGCGAATCAGCAATTCCGTACTCTTTTGGTAACGACGGATTTCTCGGAGGGCCACAGTTCCAGGCCTGTAACGATGGGGTTTCTTCACACCCCCGGTCGCAGGGGCACTCTTACGGGCAGCCTTCGTCGCCAACTGCTTACGGGGAGCCTTTCCTCCGGTAGACTTACGAGCTGTTTGCTTCGTACGGGCCATATAGCTATAGGATTTACTCACGTCGGGTGGACTGAAAATTCAGAGCTGTTTACTCAAGTGCAACAGAGAGTGTTATGATTTTCACAGCAGGAAATGCTGTCCTATTTATAGCAGACGGGGAATGGGAGCTGAGTAACTTTTCCCGTTACTCAAGCTTCCCATTGGCTATAATAAATGAAGAGAAATGAAAGGAAAATTGCTTGAACGTCCGCCCTTCGTGTATTTAAGCAAGCTCCACTGAGTTCCCACCATCCAAACTCAAAACACAGTCTGTGTACTCTGCAGCTGCAAGCAAAAAGTGATTATTGAAGATTTCTGTTGGGGAAGAGAAGACCGGCGTCACAGGAAAGATTTTCGTGACAACATCCAGGGTATCACAAAACCCGTTATCCGTTTTTTTGACTCGTCGTGGTGGTGTCAAGCGTATCTCCGGGCTCATCTACGAAGAAACTCGAGGAGTTCTGAAAATTTTCTTGAAAACGTCATCTGAGACGCTGTAACCTACACTATGGAACCCTTGGCTCCGGTGGAATGCCTCAACGGTCTAACGGACGAAGGGGTAATCCGAGAAATTTATCTCGGATTACAAAACTCAATGAGGGCTGCAAGGGAAGACCTCTTCAAAATTAAAGAAGAACAAATGGCCAGGGCTTCACTCGCCCTGACCCAATTTGCAGAAAGAGGAGCCGCCATCAGTGCGTTTTTCAGCGCCAGCATCAATTTGCTGAAGAAAAACGGAAGAACCATGATCCTGATGCTCCTGGAGGACGAAGTACAGCAGAACCTGGTGGACCTCATATCCACAGCTGCCGCAGGAGGGTCCAAGGATCCAACATCTGGAGCTGCACATCCTCCAGGAGCAAAAGGCCCCCATCTTGAAGGCCTAAGGACCGACAATCCTTCGCAGCTTCCTCCATCAAATCGTACCAAGCAGGTCACCATTAAGCCCAAGGACATCCAATTGGCCCGTCGCATTCGTGGAGAACGAGCTTAAGTCCCTACAACCGCCTCTCATTTATAAAACAACGGCCCTTTTAAGGGCCACCAAACTTTCCTAAGAGCTTTCCTAATTTATTTTTTGAGAAGAATCTTACTCATTAGTATTTATATATAATTAAAATCATTTTATATTTCTCATGCTTATTTTTAATCATATACCAAAGAATTTTCGGATAGAGTCAATTAATGAAGAACAGTAATATGGAAATTGCAATTTATTGCCGTATTAATAATAATTCTTTCCATTAATTACGTAGTGTTGTCTTTAATAATTCTTGATA
>JABJWA020000204.1:0-28117 GCA_020352615.2 Yoshiicerus persimilis | reverse complement strand
CAGTAAATGATTTTTTACGTTGATGTAACTCCAAATATACTTTTTCGCAGCTGACTTACAACAGTTTGCTATGATTACTTAAATAAACATTATAATGCAAATGTTTGAAGCATATAGATGTTTGTTTCTTGTTTCTAGATGGAAACTAGGCATGTAATATTAAATTATTCATGAATTTACTCGAGACAATTAGCCACTTACTAACAAACTTATTTAACTATAATACTTGTGTAGAAATATAATTAAATAGCGGATTGAGATTTGAGATAAGTGATAAGTTGTTAAATTTATTTTGTACAGTAAATTATTCTTTCCTTGGTGTTCACCACTCCCGCTACTTTTTACACCCGATTTACAACAGTTTGTTACGAATACTTAGATATAACTTATAGAATTGCTCGAAGCATTTAGCATATAGAACCTAACACGATTTATTTTCCTCTTGGTTCCTATGTAAATATTTATAGACTTTAATATATAGAATATAGATATACCACTGCCGTATGCCATTCCATGTAAAACAAAAGATACCTAATACAGAGTGCTCTATTGGATTGTCAATGTTCAAGAAAGTAAGCATGAAAAAAGAAAATTACATTAGTTCACTTTGGCAGGATGTGGCGAATTCTATACCATATAAGCAATAGGGATATAATAATAGTGAAATGATAAGGAAAAATATCGCATTATTCTACATGTAACTTATGTTTATTAGATTCACTGACCCTTTCCTTATTGTGTGCTAAATATAATACTGGAGTGAATATAATTTGCTACATCCAGAAATCACATGTAAATTATTATCTTAATACTAATCCCATTATATAAATTATATTTGGTTACTTATATATTTGCTTACTTATATATTTGGTTACTTATACATTTGGTTACCTTTCGTATACAGGTCAGTGCTATTTTACACCCGAACACGTTAACCTAAATAAAGAATTGAAACTGGAATCAACTCAGTTAGTCGTTTTTCTGCTCTATGGAAGACAGATAGGAGTCGAGTAGCATAATCCCATTATGGGAACATTTCCAACCTTCGGGAGTTTATTTCTAAAGAAAAACGTCAAAATAGAAAGTTATTAATTTACATTAAATTAAATTAAAAACCTTAAATCAAAAACATGAAGGATTTGAATAGGTTTGGATATCTTATTGTACGAACTTTTTTATTTCCAATAATATTAACAACTGGTGACGTTAACATTTCCTCCAGTTTTAGTGAAATGTATAAAACGACAATTCTGTGCAATGTAACTGAAATTGAACCATCCATAAACTGCAGTCTTACTCTGGTTATCAGTGACAACAACACTTACAGTGGAGGTGGCTGCCATGAATATCAAAATAATTTCTTGACTATCGTTTTGAATCCAGACACAACTGTGACTTCCTTTGAATGCATTTCGGAAAAATTGTTTGCCATTAATTGGGATTTTGGAAAAACTAATAAACCCCAATTACAGTTCACTAAATTTGTAAGGGAAAGAATTTGTCCTAATTACTCGAACACGAACACATATTTGTATAAAACCAAAATGGTCATTCCTGATAATCAAGCATATGGGATTGAAAGAAAGCAAACGTCTTCGATTGTGTATACGTTATCTACTTTAAATTATACAAACCTCAAAATGAGAATCCGTTTCTTCATACAAAGTAAGAATTTAAAATTTTCTAAAATAAAAACTCATGTATAAAGTTATTGTTAATGATATTAGAAGTTTAGCTCTCCTTTATTTTATTTTAAAAAATTTATGCAGAATTTATTTTAAATTTACAATTCAATGCAATTTATGTTAAATAAAATTACATTATTTTCTAAATACAAAAGATATTTCTACCAGGTTGGGATTCATTTACAATGCACAAAGAAGGCCCATTCAGATCCATCAATGGGACACTAATAAATTTCTTTGACGTTCCTGAAAAGACTGTTATATATGCTAAAGAATGCATTATTTATGTGCCTTGTTTTTCTGTGAAGAGAATCAATTTATTTAAAGTAGGAACTGAGGACAGCAACAAATCTCTGGTAATTTTTTTCTTTAAAGATTTTCTTTTTCAACATTTAAAGATTTATTGATGGTAATGATAATTTTTTAACATTTATAGTTGAATTTTTATCTAAACAGGTAAATATGAGCATCATTTCCTATAATTCTGTGGAAGGCTTCAGAGTTAACATACAGAAGATATGGAAGACGAATGCAACGTTGATTTGCATGGTTCCCGATATTGGAAACGATCGTAGCAAATGTGTGCAAGGAGCCAACTGCTTAGAATTTAGACTTCGTTTTCCTGAAGGTTTAAATTTTCCAATTAATTTTTGTCATATTATATTTTATGCACTTACCTTTGAAATTTCATTCAGAGATTCAATTTGAACCCAGGAACAGGGATATCTTGTTCCTATACGATTTTCAGACTTCGGAAACAAGTTTATCAATTCTAAATAACTTACTGCTAGAATGCAGCAGTACAAAAAGTAATATTACAATTCGATCAAGGTAATAATACTTTTATTTATCCACTAGAAATGCTGATATCTTGAATCCTACATTTTGGCAAAATGTAAAAAATATAAAAGACGAGAAATGTAGATCATTTTTTCAAACTGGTAGGAATGGAACAGAAGTTTGGGAAAACCATCATTTAACTTATACTCACTACGAAGTAAGTGAACCAGAGCATCGATATTTTGCTGACGTTGAAGTGCCAAATTTTCTTCTAAAAGATTTTGTTGATAACTATTCACAAATTCATTGGGACTGCTTTGACTCCGAAACAACGATACACTCTTGGAAATTACTTGCACATCAGATGGAAATAACCTACGAAGCTAAGGAGGAAAAATTTATTTGTAAAAGCCTGGGTGGTGTGAAAATGGTACAACTTCAATGTGACAACATTAATGAGTGTCTCCATTATTGGCAGGTGAATTTAATAAGGCGATAATTTTATTCCACAAAAAAATTACTATGTTATGTTTCACACTCATAGTATGCTTACCTAACATTATTAAACTGTCTTCCTCATTAATACAAACATCAGCAAAAGCTAAAAAATTTACTGGAAGGAAAAGAAACCGAATTCGTAAAAAGGCAATTATTTATGAGCAAATGCTTATTCTTCGATTCTTATAGTAAAATATTTTTTGATGAATGATTATTCTTATGGGAAAATGAAGACTTTGGTTTATATAAAACTGATTATTTTGTGGATATTTAAATTCAAGCCATTTAACGATTATACATAAAGTAAGTTGAAAGTTGTAAATTAACGATTTTGTATTATAAATGCTTTTAGGAAATAGAATTCGATCCCAAAGAAATTAAAGGGTTGCAACTAATGGAGGGGACGCACTGCAGTGTTAATGGGATTATATCATCTTGCGTGTCTACGGCAGGAATTCAAAATGCGATTGCCTTTTGTTATCATCCATTCTCGACTTTGAACGTCCCACCGAGCAGAATCATTTACTTTAGGGGTTTTAACGGCATAATATGTAAGTGTACCTCTTAAAAATGGTTAATTTGTTAATCACTCTTCTTATAATTTATAAGTACTTTTTTGTAGATTAACTAAACATCCCTTGACATTTTTAATTTCACATAAATTATATTTTCTCATCAGATACTCAATCGGACGTTCCTAAAAAAGCTATCATAAAACTGGATAATTTTAACCCAGAAAGTTACATTCTATTAGGCCAAAATGTAACTTTTCGCTGTGAAGGTCACTCATTTTTTCATGAACGTGGAATTCGGTGGTTAGTGGAGTTCATCAACGAATCAGTAGTTCCTCTTCCAAAAGGTAAGAAAAAAAGCCTAAAGCAAATTCTAAACAGATTTATAGATTTACTCCATAGATTTTATAAATATTTGTAGATATAGCGAAGGAGGAGGGATTCCCGGAAAAAGAAGATATAAATAATCCTTTAAGCATAGTTCGGATTTGGTTTAAAGACAAAAATATAAAAGCTATCATTTGTGCAGTCCCACTACTTAATTCAAAAGAATGGCAATTTGCAACAATGGATATACAAAAAATAGTACATGGGCGATTTTCACTAGTATATTAGTGCTATACTGTAAATAAGGAAATTTTGAAAAAAAGAAATTGTTAAATTCCGCGTCCTGAATCTTTCCCTTAGATACAATGGCCGCCAAAAATACTTGCGACGGAAACAATGAAAGAATTGGGTTTGGTCGACAAGGGAGAAAATTTGACTTGTATCGCAGATGGTCATCCTACACCTACTGTTCAATGGTTCCGGAATAAAGCTGTAAAAATTAAATACAAATATATAGTACATGTCCATTGTACATGTTAACTAAGATTATATTAATATGTTATTACATTTCTAAAACTTGATTTTCGAAATAGCCTATTAGGGGTCCTCTAACAGTTGTGGACAAAGGACCAGCCAATAAAGTTCTCATATTTCCAGAATACAATGACGAAATGAAAGGAGAATACACTTGTACGGCCACCAATGAAGTAGGTTTTGAAACAAAGAGTTTTTTCGTGTCTACAAAGGGAGGTGAATAAATTTTATTTATTTAAAACAATTATCCTGAAAATAACTTAAAAATACTCTGATGCAAATTAAAAACTGTCATATTGAAAGGTTCACCAGAATCGCCATCGATTGCAATAGGTATCATATTGGCTACAGTATTTTTAGTAATAATACTGATAGCACTGATTTCTACTTCATTCTACTTGCTTAGGCGTTTGAGAACTTCTAAGGTATGATGTTTATGATTCCAGTTTTGCTTTTGAATATCCAATACGATTTTTCATTTTGTAATTCCATTCGGT
This sequence comes from Yoshiicerus persimilis, assembly GCA_020352615.2. Taxonomy (NCBI): domain Eukaryota; kingdom Metazoa; phylum Arthropoda; class Collembola; order Entomobryomorpha; family Tomoceridae; genus Yoshiicerus; species Yoshiicerus persimilis. Next base: position 23,284 of record JABJWA020000204.1, on the reverse strand, counting down.
AGATTCAACTGCAAATAAATACGATTTAATTCCACGAATTTAGGATTCAAGTCTTAGTCTGACTAATGCAGAAATGGATGAGTTTTTCATTGGCACTGAGATTTTTCACATCACACGCAGATTTTCAGATGCCTTTACTATACCCTACAACCCTGCTTACGAATTAACTAAAGACTCTTTCGAAATCAGTAATAATTTTTTGTTGTTTTATAAACAGTTCCACTATTTGTAAAAAAATATGTCCTCATGATGTAAATTCTGAAAAATGAATAGATCACAATTGCATCTTGGGTACTGGAGAGTATGGTACTGTGTACAAAGGAAGAATTCACCAATACGAAGGCGAATTTGCTTTCAAGACTTTGCGGAACAATAGTTCTAAAGAAGCACTGAAAGGATTGCAATCTGAGTTGAAAATATTGATGTATATTGAGAAACATGAAAATGTTTTAAAGCTGGTCGGGGCTTACACAAAAGAAATTCAAAAAGGTGAGATTTTACATACAAATGCAATTTATTTAATAAGGTATGGCAATAATCATAACTTACTTTGCAATTCATAGGTGTATTGTACATTGTTACCGAACTGTGCGCTTTGGGGTCTTTACGATCACATTTGAAACGGATTAAACAGGATATTTCTGAAAACTTTACTGATGAAGGGTATTAATCTTCTTCCACTGTCTTAAATAATGCTTCAAACATTCATACTGCAAACACATAGTTTAAAGAAAACAAATATAAATTGCTAAATCGAATATTTTAGTTTCTTGAACCCAAGTATGTTTTCAAAATGTTTGCAATGGTCTGCAGAAATAGCTAACGGCATGGAATATCTGTCTTTCAAGCACGTAAGTCAGAATCTAATTAATAAAATTTAAAACTGCAATAGAAACCTACATAAATTTGAAATTCTGAGTAGATTGTTCACTCTGACCTGGCTACTCGAAATATTTTATTGACTGAGGATGAAGTAGCTAAAATCTCCGACTTTGGTTTGAGCCGCAGAATGTACAACTATTGCAATTATGTCAAGAAAAACAAAAAAGATGCCCTGCCCTGGAAATGGATGGCCATTGAATCTCTGAGGGAATTGCATTTCTCGACTCAGTCGGACATCTGGGCTTTTGGCATAACTGTGTGGGAAATCTTTTCTCTGGGAGACATTCCTTACCCAGGAATATCGTGGGGAGTAGAATTTGTAGACCTCTTGGACCAAGGATTGAGAAACCAGAAACCTAAATATGCAACAGATAAATTGTGAATTTTATTTTTAAACTAAACTAATATTGTGATAAATGCATAATCGAAAAATTAAGAAATAATTTATGATATGATAATTACTTTGTAACCTTTTTTATACTCCACAGATATGAAATACTGCTTGCATGCTGGAATAAAGTACCATCCGATCGACCAGAATTTCACGATTTGAGATACTTCTTCCTGGATTACGTAAGAAATTATTTTATTCATAATTATTCGAATGGGCATGGGCCATAATTGTTGAAAGCAGAATCAGTCATTTTATGCTTACAAAATCCTGCTGTATGATTTTTTAGAAAAATGACTTAGGTTCGAATACTGTGGAACAAGAAGAAAAATCTGAAAATATCTACATGTAAATTGAGTTTTATATTGAACAGTCGTTTAATAAAATATTCACATTTACAATTTTAATGTATTGTTTTACAATGTATTTATTAAACACTTGATCTAAACACAAAAACAAAACAAAAATTCTTCTTTGCTCCTTTCTTTCGCACATTGCATTATTTTAGTTTATAATATTTTGACAGCTTGGAGACTTAAAGAGTCCCCCAAGGATTCATGAATGTGAAGAATATTTCCTCAGGCTAGGGAATTATTTCGATGAATTAAAAATATTTTGTACTTTGAATAAAGACATAATTCCTCTCAAGGGAAAGTATAGCAGCATTTAGTTTTCACAAAAATTATTGTTATAGATCTATAACAGGTCTACATTTACCTATATGGCTTTCTCAAAACATCAAAGTAAGTATACTTATTTGTGTTTTATTTGTTTTATCATAATTTTAGCAATCATATAAACTTTTTGTAATATCTATTGACTCTACCAGACATTTTGGCATTCCCACTGTCAAAATAGTTCCCCAAACAAGGTATTGATAAACAAAACTCAGTTTTCATATGAACATTTTTAAATATTAATTCACAATTGAAAGAAGTCATTGAAAATTAGTTATAATTACTTCGAGGAGGCTAATAGCTACTATATATTTATATACTAGAATATATTCATGTTTGATTTTTGAAATTATATATTCTAATTCTATATTAGGTATTTCTATTATTTACATATAATATTTACTATTTACTTTTAATATTGCATCAAAATAAAGGAACATGTGGTCTATGTAACAGTACAAGCAGTCCTGACGTCTACTGTCGTCTATCTTTGCAAAAACTGAACTAGCTATTCAAAATATTATCTGACTATTTGGTCAAATAGATAACCCAAAAATTTTCCCTTTTGGGATATCATCTATTTAATTGTTAGAAATTAATTAAGATAAAAAAGATTCACAGAATGAAGATTTCCCTCATTGTTACTTCTTTCGGTTCCATTTCCGAGCAGAGCAAAAGACTAAAAGGAAATAATTAAAAGAAGGTTTTAATATAAAGTGATAAATTGACTCTAAAGTTTACAAAATGAAAATGGTTAACCTTTTGTAATTTTTTCATTTATTCTATCATAAAGCTCCTGATTTTCTGATGGGTTTTGCATGTCGTGTTGTCGTTGATGATGATGCAATCGTGATTCACTCAGAAACTGTTTATTACACGTCTTGCACAACAAATCATCACTGTCGGATTCAGATTCAGATGATGTTTGGTGATTTTGACTACTTTGCGAAGTGTCAAGTCGTGCAGATTTCGGTCTTGCCCGGTTATTGGTTTCTTTTAATAAAACGGAAGAATATATAGTATTATAGTAATTGAATATTGAATTATAATTATGAAATGGAGTTAATTAGTTGATATTTATTACCAGAATTTGATCTCGGGGAATTTTGTGTAATGTATGCAGATAAAGTAGAGCATTTCACTTTGAATACTCTTGCAGCGTATTCTTCTGGACATCCCCCTTCTTCAACCAATCTCCGGGCTTTCTCCAAATCGGATATCTTCTTCCTCTCTGGTAACAAATTCCGAATATTAAATTAAATTAGAGAATTTAAAAAAATTATTCCGCAAATTTATTACTAAGAGCTGTAATAAGAAAAATTGAAAATTTACTTACTTAAGAACAGACAGACATACAAGTAACAGACAAGATCATGAAGTATATAATATTTTTCTACTTAAAACACAAGTTTACAAAGAATTAGGATAACTTAATTGAGCATCTTACTTCTGGTAGACGACGATGGAGATGGACCAGCTGTTTTTACTAACTGAGATAAATTGTTACTATCCTCTCCAAAGGATCTCTGCGAAGATACGACATTTTTGGAACTGATGCTATTTTCAGTTGAGCAGTTTTCGTTCTCCATAGCTGGGACTGTATTGCCAAGGTCACCACTGGAACAGGAACTATTATTGCCATTTTCGTCCTCGTGTCTTCTTTTTAAACTTGCTTCCGTAAAATTCCACATTGATTCTTCAATGGTCCGTTTCGTATTTTCTATTAGCTCCTGCCAACCGATAATTTTCTTTATGAAGTCTGTGCACTGAGAGCAGAATGGCAGGAACTGATCTCCAGAACTCCAATTTTCAGCATCAAAATCAAAAATCTCGGGGAAAAAGTACTCCTCGCATACACTTGCAATTTTACTGCGATAGTCGGATGACCAGTTCTGTGACGATTGAGAGCCAAAAGCATTGTGACATATCCGACAAGACATTTTGCTCTGCGAAATTGGAAATTCAAATAAAAATTATGTAATATACTAAATTTTATTCCAAACTAGATGAAATACTTTAATTATCACACTAATGTTGTAAAACTTTGACATTAAACACAAAAATATGATCATCTCGTCCCGTAAATACTTTCTGAAATGTCGAAAATGTTAAAACCAAAATAAAACAATTAATCGTTGCTTCTATACAGTACAAAGCCAAATAATTACTTTAAAAGAATATTTTAGTTATTTAGAAATGCTAAAACGCTTATTTGATATCTACAACATTTGTGTAACATGAAATACTTTGGTAAAATGGTAAACATATGATATTGAATGCTTAATTGACAATTAGTGCAATAAAATGCAATAAAACAGTTTTACACGTCACACACGATCGTCGGCGTGCTCCTAGGCTGTTGGGAACCACCTTTAAGGCTTTAAGGTCGATATAAAGATTAATTCAGAACTTTTCAGGAAATTAGAGCCCACTAAATAGTTATTTCAAATAAGTTTATATAACTTACTGTTCGAAAAGAATGGCCTATGTCGAAAACAAATAACAATACCTAATTAAATAAAATCTATCAGAAACCGAAAACCTTGAGCTTGAAGCTCAGCAGTCAGATTAGGTGGTAATTAAGTTTCCCGCAACACAGATAAATTACTTTCGTCTCAAGCACTATTGTTTCAGTCAATTCAACTGACATGACTGAAACAATAATGTGTGTGATGTGAATGTGAGACGAAAATGTCATTACTTATTATAATATCACTCACCATTAATAGCGAATAAATCTATTCTATTATAGAAATTATGAAGCTATTATAATATTACAAGTCAATTAAATTCAAAAATTATACTAATGAAAGCACATCTGTCAATTTACACTTTGTGTCTAAGAAATCACGTTAATTAACCATTGTTGAATGCCTAATTAAGCTTTCTTTTTTAATCAAAATAAGGAAACAATTTTAAAAATCCTTTATGTTATTTCATACTTTATTTATTTTATGATGAAAGAAACCGATTTTTAACGTTTACTTTCTTCTTTTCCCAAATTTAATTTTACTCTCATATCACGCTCATTATTTTTACAAATAAATTTATCCATGCGTAAATATTTCTGATGTATAGAATAATTAACGTAACGGGAAAACGGAGTGTTACCTTATATGATGAGAGAAACGAAAGTCTCAGTTTTCTGTATTGCTTCAATTGAAAGCTGTATGAATGGAATGAGTACGTTTACAATGATCATTATCTCCCTTCCTTTGACCATCAACACGATGTTGAGTAACATCAACATGGTAATGGCGATATAAATGGCGATGTAAATGACAATTTTGTGTGCTTGAAATGGGGAATCTGGATTATACAGTTCAATCAGCAAACGGACCGACATGTAGAGAAAAGCTAGTAGGACAAACCAAGCAACAAAAATCCAAATTAAAAACTGCAGTCTTGAATTGGTGATTCTTAGGCAAAGTTTCTTTTCATTCCATTCAAATGGTGTAGCTTTAAGAAAACCGAATATTTTACTGCATTGCGCCCCGATTTTCCAATAAATCGCAATAACCTCAAGTTTCGGTTAATGTAATTTTATTCCAAAGTAATTTCTTAGTAATTGCGCTGTTGTGCTTCAAGAAATCAAATCAAAAATGCTAAAAGGTCTTTGTTGAACCAGCCTCACGAATTACTTAAATTACACTCATTTTGTTTCACAGCAATTGATATATGGCCAGGAGTTTTAAATGTTGACTGACTCGCCTATAGTTTTGAAATAACTTTTGAGGACAGCATTTGCTCCTTAAATACGATTGTGCTACTTTAATTTTGTTGCGGAAATGAAAACTTTCTGATAAGTGATAAGTGTGCCAGGAATGTTGGCAAATCAAGATATTTACTACAAAGTATTCCTTTCTAATGTTCCTGTAATAGGATTCTCCATTCGGACTTAAACAAAACCCTCCTTGCTTAGTACAATAGTACGTTCTTTCAATTTCAATGCGGTTTACTTTTAAATCTATACATATTATATGATGAACTGACCTTTTAGTAGTTCTTTGCATTACTCTTTGTGGATAGTGCCACACCAATAAGGTAGGAAGGTAATTAAATGGGCCAGGTGAATAAGTAAATCAGGAAGGTTAATACAATATCTTCTTTTCTGATTTTATTAAAATAAGATTTTTCCAAGAGAAATACTATTACAGAATATATAAGTGAAGTGTTAGTTTTTAGGATGAGATGAGAGATACGAAACTCTCAATTCGAATAATGAACAGACGGTCAGGTTTTGATCTTAACGGTCACAATCATACTAATTGTGTTATCGAACACAATACGCATGAATGTGACAGTCGTTTGTTTTTGAATTATAAAGCAGCGACCGAATGAAAGTCCAAACGGTTGGCAAGCTCTTAATTTTCTAATACAGTATTTATTCTGAATATCTCGTTTCCAATTTTGGAGAAACAACTTGGATTGTTCGGCCACACCTCCGACGTTAGCAACGATGCATTTCTCCCAAAGCAGGCAAATAATAGAAACAATTGGGAAATACATGTACATGGAAAGCGGAATATGCCTCATTAATTTTATGGCACTAAAAGTGACGAGCATATGCATTATATTTAAACTAACGAACGCCATTCCAAAAAGAGTGGACCCAATTTCGTTTAGGTATTCATTGAGTAACATTATTATTTGATAAATACGAATGCATGATCTAAACCTGTCATCTCTGTCTTCAATGAGTCTATTAGCAGGGCATATCGATTTCAAGACGAAGGCAATTTGAGTGGAGTACAAATACATTAAGGCTACAAACTGATGTACTGTCGCTGCCACATGGATGCATGCTAGAAAACTTGTGATGAAAACGAAAAGTCGAGTGAGAAAGAAAGTGTGAACGTCCTCTGGGAAAGTTTCTCTTAAAAGCCTCTGAACTGGATTCCAGTCATCTCCGTAGGCCCATTGCAGTGGAAGTGAAATGCACAAAAGAAATGGTGCCATGTATATTAAGGGTATCATTTTAGCCAGTAATATTGCCCGTCGTTTTTCTTCATCCTGTCCAAATTTACTCCTAAATTTACTAGCTGAAATTTCAAAAATTCAAATTCTAATTAATTGCAATTAAATAGCATAGAATAAGAGGTTGCTGTGTTGAAGTACCTGAAAATTGTATGATGAATCGAATGAAAACGTTTGCAAAGATTACTATCTCTCTTCCTTTGACGATAAGCCCGATATCGATTACTACTACGATTGTAGTGAAAATATAACAGAAGATATAAATGACAATTTTGTGTGCTTGAAATGTGGGATCTGGATTATACAGTTCAATCAGCAAACGGACCGACATGTAGAGACTAGCTAGTAGAAGTGGCCAACCAACAAAAATCCAAATCAAGTATTGCATATTGGAATTGGCGATTCTTAAACAAAGTTTATTTTCATCCCATCGAAATGGCGTAGCCCCAAGATAGCCGAATACTTTAAAGAATCGACCGAGTTCTTGCCAATAGATTTGGAGATAATTTTCAGAAGTAATTTCCACACAGTTTCTTTTTTTTGAACGTAACATTTTCTTATTGTCACTTCAAACAAAGGAGAACTAATTACATAAGCTGGATTAAAGATAAAACGGAAAGCAACCACAAAGTAAACGAAAGAGTTGATGCGACCGCCCAAGTTCTTAATAATTCAAGCAGAAATTCAATAGAGTCGGCTGAAACCACTCAAAATTCTTACGATTTCTTAAGAAATATGTCTGCTGTAGAAAATCAAATCAAATATGATCTTTTTGAAAAGTTATCACGAATTACTTAGATTCAACTCTCTTTGATTTGCAGCAATTGATACATTGCCAGGAGTTTTAAATGTTGACTCTGACTCACTCAGTTCTGGAATTTTTTATTGAGGACAGCATTCAGTACTTAAATACGAGTCTTTCTTAAATAAATCCTTGTCTTGCCTTATCTCTTTCATTTACTACGGAAGTGAAAACATTCTTATAAGTATGCCAGGTACGTAAATTAATCAAAATGTTTACTGCAAAATATACCTTTCTAATGTTCCTATAATAGGATTCTCTAGATAGATTGTATTGAAACCCTCCTTGGCTAATACAATATTAAGTTGTTTAGATTCCAATCTTGTGTACTTGTATATGTTATACGATTGACCGATTTGCCCAGCAGTTCAGTGAATTATTCTTGGAGAACAGCCTTTGCTACGTCCATAAAGCTGTGCTAGTTTTGTTTTGCTCAGCAAATAAAAATAACTTTTAAGCTCGCCAGGTAAATAAGTAAATCAAGATATTTAATACAAAATATTTCTTTCCGATGTTCCTGTAGTGGGAATTTCAATTGAAATAATATTTTGCTCGCAAAAGTCGATTAGCTGTTTGTTATCTCAAGAGTAATGGGATTCTTTAGCCAAAATGGAATCCTATAGCAAAAGTCAATTAGTTGTTTGTTAACCACGAGTTAAGTCAAAATAGTTCATCGTATACATAATATGTACAAATTCAAAAGTTATACTAATGAAAACATCTCTGACAATTTACTCTCCGTGTCCAAGAAATCACAATAATTAGCAAATGTTCAATGCCGAAGTAAGCTTTATGTTTCAAAATAGGTAAACACAATTTTAAAAATGCTTTATTTTATTTCAAATATTATTTTGTGATTACAGAACCGATTTTTAACGCCTCCTTTAGCCTTATCCCATTTAAATATAATCCTAATATTATGCTTAGCAGTATTTTTACAAATAAATATAATATTGATACATGTGTAAGTATTAGTTATGTCTACAATAATGTAACGCTTTTGTTTCTGGCGTCGTTTTAAGCAAAAGGTGATGATTAGGAGTAGTCTTGTGATTATTCGTATTAAGTTTTTGAATTATGTTCAGTCTATTTGAAAAATTTTAGCTCTGCAAATGAGTTTTATTATCTAGCGTAGTTTGACGAATAAATGTATTATAAGGTTAATTATCTTATGAACAAATCAACACAAAAATGGACTATTAACAGAGACCTTTGTTGGAGAACGAAATTTGTTGGTGGCAATTGCTTATATATTTAATAACCTGCTTATAATTCAAAACTATAATTAATTCAGTTTACATTCACATGAACCCGAATGTTAAATTCGGCAGGTATTTTGCAAAAATTTGTAAAGAATAATAGTGTCAAATATACAACTGCGAGAAATTAATACGTATTGTAATTGAGGTATTTCGTTTCTCCCAGTTAGACTACAGCGACCACGTAGCGGGAAAGTGGAGCGTTAGTTTTTAGGAGGAGAGATACGAGAGCCTGAATTGTAGTAGTGAACAGACAATCAGGTTTTGATCTTAACAGTCAAAATCATATTAATTGTGTTATCTAACACAATTTGCATGAATGTGACAGTCGTTTGCTTTTGAATTATAAAGCAGGAACCGAATGAAAGTCCAAACGGTTTGCAAGCTCTTAATTTTCGAATACAGTATTTATTCTGAATTTCTCGTCTCCAATTTCGGAGAAATACTCTGGATTGGCCGGCCACATCTCCCAAGACAGCTACGACTAATTTTTCCCAAAATAGGCAAATAATAGACACTATTGGGAAAAACATGTACATAGAAAGTGGAATATGTCTCACTAATTTTATGGCACTAAAAGTGGCAAGCATATGACTTGTATTTAAACCAATTAAAATCATTGCCATCGCACTTGACCCAAAATCGTTTAGATATTCATTGAGTAACATCAATATTTGGTAAATACGAATACGTGAATGAATAGTGTCATCTCTGTCTTCAATGTGTCTAATAGCAGGACCTATTGATTTCAAGACGAGGGTAACTTGAGTGCAGTAGAGAAACAATACACCTCCAAACAAATGTGATACCACTACAAAATGGATGGCTGCTAGAAAACTTGCGATGAAAACGAAGAATCGAGTGAGAAAGAAAGTTCGGACTTCCACTGGGAAAATTTCTCTTAAAAACCTTTGAACTGGATTCCAGTCCCCTCCATAGGCACATTGCAGTGGAAACGAAACGCACATAAAAAATGTTATTATGTATATTAAGGGTACCGTTTTTGCCAACAATATTGCTTTTCGTTTTTCTTTTTCCTTTGCCAATTTGCTCCCAAATTTACTGTCTAAAATTTCAAATAAAACAAAATTCACAATTATTTATAATTAAATAGCATAGAATAGGAGTTTATACGGTGTTGGCGTGTACCTGAAAATTGTATGATGAATCGAATAAATGCGTTTACCAAGATTACAAACTCCCTTTCTTTTACGATAACCAAGATATCGTATACCAACAAAATGATAGTGAAAATATAAATGATAAAGTAAATGATAATTTTGTGTGCCTCAAATGTGGGATCTGGATTATACAGTTCAATCAGCAAACGGACCGACATGTAAAGGAATGCGAATAGGACGAACCCAGCAGCAAAAATCCAATTGAAGTATTGCGTTTTGGAATTGAGGATTCTGAAGCAAAGTTGTTTTTCATCCCATTCAAATGGTATAGCTTTAAGATAACCGTACATTTTACTAGCTTGTGCGAAGATACGCCAATAAATTTGGAGATAATTCTCAGACGTAATTTCCACATTGTTTCTTCTTATTGAACATAATATTTTCATATTGGCAATTCAAACAAAAGCGAACTAATTATTTAAGCAGGATTAAAGAAAAACCGGAAAAGCAACCGCAAAATAAGCGAAAGAGTTGATGTCTCTGGGTACGTTCCTATTAAATGAAGCAGAACTTAAATAGAGTAGGCTGAGAACCGATAAAAATTCTTAGGAAATGTGTCTCTTGTAAGAAATGAAATCCAATATGCCCTTTTCGAAAAAATATCACGAATTGTTTAAATTAATCTCTCTTTGATTTGCAGCAATTGATAGATTCCCTGAAGTTTTAAATGTTGACTCTGACTCACTCAGTTCTGGAATACTTTTTGAGGACAGCATTCCTTACTTAAACAGGAGTCTTTCCTTAAATAAATCCTTGTCTTGTCTTTTATCTTTAATATGCTACGGATAAAAACATTCTGATAAGCATGACAGGTATGTAAGTTAATCAAAATGTTTACTGCAAAATATACCTTTCTAATGTTCCCATAATAGGATTCTCTAAATAGACTGAATTGAAACTCTTCTTGACTAATACAATATAAGTTGTTTTGATTCCAATTCTGTTTACTTGTATAACTTTTCTATGCATATTATATGATTGACCGACTTGCCCAGCAGTTCAGTGAATTATTCTTGGTGAATTGCCTCTGCTCCATCCATAAATTGTGCTAGTTTTGTTTTGCTAACCAAATAAAAATAACTTTTGAGAGCCCCTGGTAAATAAGTACATCAAGATATTTAATACAAAATACTCCTTTCCGATGTTCGTGTAATTGAATTTTTTAGCCAAAATGAAATCCTACAGCAAAAGTCAATTAATAGTTTGTTAAGCACGAGCTAAGTCAAAATAGTTCATCGTGAACATCATATGCAGAAATTCAAAAGTTATGTTAATGAAAATACCACTATCAATGTCTTAGGAGGTAGAGCAGTGTTTATTCTCTGGTTAATTACTGATTTTGTTAATATTTGTATTGTGCTGATGATATTTCTTCGCAAACTATATAATTCAGCAGTTCTATGGCTCTTTCTGAATGCTAACTGCGCCGTCCATAAAGCTGTGCTACTTTTGTTTTGCTATGCAAATAAAAACTACTTTTAAATGTGCTAGATGAATAAGTAAATCAATAGAGGTATACAATATTTTCCTTTCTGATGTTTTTCTAAATAGAATTGGTATTGTAAAAGACGTTTCCGGAGCTTTGGAAAGGTCAAATGTTTCTATACGTAGCTAATAGCAATAAGAAATTGGAGTTAAATTCCCAGTTAAGACTTTAGGATATGCAAATGTAATAATACAGTACTTGCGGCAATACCTCAATAAATTTCAATTTGTTATTGCTTTTGGGGCTCAATATTAAAAAGAAATTTTTCTTATTTACGCTTTTGTATACGTATTTGAATCACTACCTTTTTGGCAAATCCCCGTTTGGCAAAAACGGGTTCCCAAGAAGTGAACGACCCAAAACATAATTTACTAAGTAGGTAGACTTTTCTTACTAATGATGGAAGCTGCATACTGCTTAATGCCTATTACGTTATTACGTGCTGCATTACGATATTATTACTACATTTTGCCAAACGGGTCGCACACACGACCCGTTTGGCAAAATGAGATTTTGAAAAAATTATTTCACAACTTTTGCCAAACGGGTTGCTCCCTTTTTTGCCAATCGGGACTTGCCAAACGGGGTTTTGCCAAAAAGGTCGTCAACCACGTATGGGCAGGCCTGCTTAATAGTTCTATACATTGAATTTGTGGATAGGAATTACTACATCATAGGCTATACGTTTTATTTTGCTACTCAAATAAAAACTTTTAGGTTGTGTTTGCAATGCATATGAGTTAATCAAGATAAGTAATACAAAATACTCCTTTCTGTTGCTCCAGTCCAGTAATAGGCTTCTTTAATCGAAATAATATTTCAATAGCCAAAATTAATTAGTTGTTTTTTACGTCACAAGTTAAATCAAAATACTTTTTAGGATACATAATGTGTACAAATTCAAAAGCTATACCAATGAAAACATCTCTGACAATTTGCTCTCCGTGTCTAAGAAATCACAATAATTAGCAAATGTTCTATGCCTGGGTAAGCTTTATGTTTTATATATTGATACATGTGTATTGATATATTGATACATTCGCTTATTTCTACAGTAATGCGAAGCTTTTGTTTCTGGTGTCATTTTAAGCATTATTCTACTGACAAAAAGTGATGAAATGGAGTAGTTTTGTGATTATTCATTCGAAACATTTGAATTATGTTCTGTCTATTTGTAAAATTTTAGTTCTGCAATTTAGTTTTACTATCTAGTGTAGTTTAACGAATAAATGTATTGTAAGGTTAATTATCTAATTAATGAATCAACGCAAAGGTGGGCTATTAACTGAGAACACATCGTTGCTTAAGAAGCAAAATTTGTTGGTGTCAATTGCGTATATCTATAATCATCTGCTTATAATTGAGCAATATAATAAATGCAGATTACATTCACCTGAACTCGAATTTTACTGCGATGGGATTTAGAAAAAATTGTATGGAATAATAAAGTGAGAAATCAATACGTTCGGTAATTGAAGTATTTCGTGTCTCCTAGTTCGACCACAGTAGTTGGCAAGTGGAGTTTTACACACTGCACCTTGAGAGATACGAAAGTCTCAATTGGAATAATGAACGGACAATTAAGTTTTGATCTTAACAGTCAAAATCATATTAATTGTGTTATCCAATACAATTCGCATGAATGTGACAGTCGTTTGCTTTTGAATTATAAAGCAAGAACCGAAGGCAAGTCCAAACGGTTTGCAAGCTCCTAATTTTCGAATACAGTATTTATTCTGAATTTCTCGTCTCCAATTTCGGAGAAATACTCTGGATTGGCCGGCCACATCTCCTAAAATAGCTACGATTAATTTCTCCCAAAATAGGCAAATAATAGAAATGAAAGGGAAAAGCATGTACATAGAAAGTGGAATATGCCTCACTAATTTGATGGCACTAAAAGTGGCAAGCATGTGAGTTGTATTTAAACCAATTAACATCATTGCCATAAAACTTGACATCATATCGTTTAGATATTCATTGAATAACCTTATTATTTGATACATATGAATCCGTGAATGAATACTGTTATCTCTGTCCTCAATGTGTCTAATTGCTGGGCCTATTGATTTCAACACGAAGGTAATTTGAGTACAGTAGAGAAACAATTGGTTTTTAAGCATAAGAGCTGCCACTCCTACATGGATGCCTGTTAGAAAACTTGCGATGAAAACGACGAGTCGAGTGAGAAAGAAAGTTTGGACTTCCACTGGGAAAGTTTCTCTTAGAAGCCTTTGAAATGGATTCCAGTCCTCTCCGTAGGCACACTGCAGTGAAAATGAAACGCAGTTAACAGATGCTAGTATGTATATTGGGGGTATTGTTTTTGCCAGCAATATTGCCCTCCGTTTTTCTTTTTCCTTTCCCAATTTACTTCCAAAATTACTAGCTGAAATTTCAAAAAAATAAAATTCATAATTAATTATAATTAAAAAGCATAGTATAGGAGTTTACCGAATTGGCGAACCTGAGAATTGTATGATGAATCGAATGAATTCGTTTGCATGGATTACTAACTCCCTTCTTTTTACGATAACCAAGATATCGTATAGCAGCAAAATGATAGCGAAAATATAAAAAAAGATGTAAATGACAATTTTGTGTGCTTCAAATGTGGGATCTGGATTATACAGTTGAATCAGCAAACGGGCCGACATGTATAGAAAGGCAAATAGGACGAACCCAGCAGCAAAAATCCAATTGAAGTATTGTGTTTTGGAATTGATAAATCTTAAACAAAGTTTCTTTTCATCCCATTCAAATGGTGTAGCTTTAAGATAACCGAACATTTTACTAGCTTGAGCCATGATATGCCAATAAATTTGAAGATAATTCTCAGACGTAATTTCCGCAGTTTTCCTTTTTCTTGAACGCGATATTTCCATATTGTCAAACAAAAGCGAACTAATTACATATAGTGTTAAAGAAAAAACGGAACGGCACCCGCAAAGTTAACGAAACAATTGATGGGTCTGCCCTGCCCACTTTCTTAATAAATAAAGCAGAAATTGAATAGAGTCCGCTGGCAACCGCTAAAAATTCTTGTAATTTCTTAGGAAATGTGGCTATTGTAAAAAATTAAGTCAAATACGCCGTTTTTGAAAAAGCGTCACGAATTACTTAAATTAAACTTTTTGATTTGCAGCAATTAATACATTGCCAGGAGTTTTAAATGTTGACCCTGACTCACCCAGTTCTGGAATACTTTTGAAGGGCAGCATTCACTACTTAAATACGAGTCTTTCCTTAAATAAATCCTTGTCTTGTCTTATATGTTTAACATGCTACGGAAATGAAAACATTCTTATAAGTATGCCAGGTACGTAAGTTAATCAAAATGTTTACTGCAAAATATACCTTTCTAATGTTCTTATAATAGGATTCTCTAAATAGACTGTATTAAAACTCTGCTTGACTAATACCATAAGAAGTTGTTTTCATTACAATGCTACGTACTTGCAAAACTTTTCTATGCATATTATATGATTGACCTTCTTGCCCAGCAGTTCAGTGCATTATTCTTGGTGCATAGCCTTTGCTCCATCCATAAAACTGTGCTAGTTTTGTTTTACTAGGTAAGCAAATAAAAATAACTTTTAAGAGCCCCTGGTAAAAAAGTACATCAAGATATTTAATAAAAATACTCCTTTCCGATGTTCGTGTAATAGGATTTTGTAACCAAAATGAAATCCTGTAGTAAAAGTCAATTATTTGTTGGTTAATCACGAGTTAAGTCAAAATAGTTCATCGTATACATAATATGTACAAATTCGAAAGCTGTGCTAATGAAAACACCGCTATCCATATATAAGGAGCTAGATCAGTGCTTATTCTCTCGTTTATTACAGGTTTTGTTGATATTTGTATTGTGATGATGAATTTTGTTCGCAGACTATATAATCCAGCAGTTCTATGGCTCTTTCTGGATGATAACTGCGCCGTCCATAAAAATGTGCTACTTTTGTTTTGCTATGCAAGTAAAAACTATATACTTTTAAATGTGCGATGTAAATAAGTAAGTCAATAGAGTTAATGCAATATCTTCCCTTCTGATGTTTTTCTAAACCGAAATGCCATTGTAAAAGATTATTCCCGAGCTTTGGAAAGGTCAAATGTTTTTATACGTAGCTGATAGCAATATGAAATTGGAGTTAAATTCCTAGTTAAGACTTTAGGATATGCAAATGTAATAATAGAATTCTTGTGACAATACCTCAATAAATTTCAATTTGTTATTGCTTTTTAGGCTCCATATTAAATAGATATTTATTTTCTATATTTACGCTTTTGTATACCTATTTACAAAACCTTCATAGTACTGAACATAAATTTTCAAAACTCCTTTACTTAATTCAGCAAATTAATGTCTTGTCTTTAGAAAACTGAGACTGAAGTTTTATCTTAGTTTTTTCCGCATTACATAATTACTACTATTTTGGAAACTCAAACATGCTCAATACTGGGATTACCTTAAGTATTTGATATTTCATAATCAAGGAAAATAAATTATCACTCTTCACTTCAGCTTCTTAAATGCAAATAACAATTAAATGCCGCGTATTTTGTTTTGTTGTCTATAATAATATACAGGAATGATATTTCTACAGTCCTCTTAGTCATTCCACGAATGACGTCAATTAAACCAACTGTAAAGAATAATGATTTCTTACAATGGCAAAGTTGTTGACTCAAAAAAGTCTTTCTATGAATAATATAAGATGGGCAGATGGGCTGACCTGCTTAATAGTTCTATACATTAATTTTTGTGGAAAAGAATTACTACATCATAGCCTATACTTTTTTGTTTTGCTACTCCAATAAAAACTTTGCAATGTATATGAGTTAATCAAGATAAGTAATACAAAATACTCCTTTCTGATGCTACTGTAATACGATTCTTTAATCAAAAAAAGATTTTGCTAGCCAAAATTAATTAGTTGTTTTTTACGTCACAAGTTAAATCAAAATACTTTATAGGATACATAGTGAGTACAAAGTCAAAAGTTATGCTAATGAAAACATCCCTGACAATTTACTCTCCGTGTCTAAGAAATGACAATAATTAGCAAATAATCAATGCCGAAGCAGGCTTTATGTTTCAAAATAAGTGAACACAATTTCTAAAATCCTTTATTTTATTTCATATATTATTTTTTGATGAAAGAAACAGATTTTTGATGTTTACTTTAGGCTCTTATTCCATTTAAATATAACTCTAATATTATGCTTAGCATTATTTTTACAAATTAATATATTGATACATGTGTAAGTATCGCTTATGTCTACAGTAATGCAAAGGTTTTGTTTCTGGTGTCATTTTAAGCATTATTCTACGGACAAAAGGTGATGATAAGGAATAGTTTTGTGATGATTCATTCGAAACATTTTAATTATGTTCCGTCTATTTGTAAAATTTTAGTTCTGCAAATCTGCAATTGAGTTTTATTATCCATGGTAGTTTAACGAATAGATGTATTCTAAGGTTAATTATCTTATAAGAATCACTCAACGAAAAATGGGCTATTAACTGAAAAGAAACCGTTGTTTATCTGTTAGTGCCAATCGCTTATATCTACAATAATGTGCTTATAATTGAACATTATAATAAATGCAAATTATATTCACCTGAACTCGAATTTTAATGCCAAGAGATTTAGAAAAAAGTGTAGGAATTAATAAAGTGAGAAATTAATACGTTCGGCAATAGAGGTATTTCGTGTCTCATAGTTGGACTACAGTATGCAGTAGTTGTCAAGTGGAGTGTTACCCTTCACCATGAGGGATATGAAAATCTCAATTGGAATAATGAACGGACAATCAAGTTTTGATCTTAATGGACAAAATCATATTAATTGTGTTATCCAGCACAGTTTGCATGAATGTGACAGTTGTTTGTTTTTGAATTATAAAGCAGGAACCGAATGAAAGTCCAAACGGTTTGCAAGCTCTTAATTTTCGAATACAGTATTTATTCTGAATTTCTCGTCTCCAATTTCGGAGAAATACTCTGGATTGCCCGGCCACATCTCCTAAGATAGCTACGACTAATTTCTCCCAAAATAGGGAATTAATACATAGAGTAGGGAAAAGCATGTACATAGAAAGTGGAATATGCCTCACTAATTTAATGGCACTAAAAGTGGCAAGCATGGGACTTGTATTTAAACCAATTAAAACCATTGCCACCGCATTTGACGTCATATCGTTTAGATATTCATTGAGTAACATCAATATTTGATACATACGAATGCATGAATGAATGGTGTCATCTTTGTCTTCAATATGGCAAATAGCAGGCGGGCCTATTGATTTCAAGACAAAAGTGGTTTGAGTACAATAGAGGAAAAATACGCCTCCAAACAAATGAGTTGCCACTACACAATGGATGGCTGCTAGAAAACTTGTGATGAAAACGGCGAATCGAGTGAGACAGAAAGTTTGGACTTCCACTGGAAAAGTTTCGCTTAGAAGCCTTTGAATTGGATTCCAGTCCTCTCCGAAGGTACACTGCAGTGAAAGTGAAACACACATAAAAAATGTTATTATGCATATTAAGGGTACCGTTTTTGCCAACAATATTGCTTTTCGTTTTTCTTTTTCCTTTGCCAATTTGCTCCCAAAGTTACTGTCTAAATCTTCAAATAAAATAAAATTCATAGTCAAGTACAATTAAAAACATGAGATAAGAGTTTTCTGTGTTGGTGTACCTGAAAATTGTATGAATCGTGACTCGAATGAAAGCGTTTACCAAGATTACAAACTCTCTTCCTTTTAGGATAACCAAGATATCGTATACCAATATAATGATAGTGAAAATGTAAATGATGAAGTAAATGACAATTTTGTGTGCTTGAAATGTGGGATCTGGATTATACAGTTCAATCAGCAAACGGACCGACATGTAGAGAAATGCGATTAGGACGAACCCAGCAGCAAAAATCCAATTGAAGTATTGCATTTTGGAATTGCTGATTCTGAAGCAAAGTTGTTTTTCATCCCATTCAAATGGTGCAGCTTTAAGATAACAGAACATTTTACTAGCTTGAGCCGTGATATGCCAATAAATTTGGAAATAATTGTCAGACGTAATTTCCACAGTTTTTCTTTTTCTTGAGCGTAACATTTTCATATTGTCAATTAAAACAAAGGCGAACTAATTGCATATGCAGTGTTAAAGTAAAAACGGAACGGCACCCGCAAAGTAAACGAAAGAGTTGACGTGTCTGCCCAAATTCTTAATAATTCAAGCAGAAAAATTTCTGCTTGAATTTTTGAATTAATTAATTGAATTAATTTCTGCTTGAAAATTTCTGAGTCGGCTTAAACGGCTGAAAATTCTTATAATTTCTTAGGAAATGTGTCTGTTTAAGAAATCAAATTGAAGAATTACTTAAATTGAACTCTCTTTGATTTGCAGTAATTGATACATTGCCAGCAGTTTTAAATGCTGACTCTTACTCACCCAGTTCTGGAATGCTTCTTGAGGACAGCATTCACTACTTAAATACGAGTCTTTCTTAAATAAATCCTTGTCTTGCCTTATCTCTTTAATTTACTACGGAAGTGAAAACATTCTTATAAGTATGCCAGGGATGTAAGTTAATCAAAATGATTACTCCAAAATATACTTTACTATTGTTCCTATAATATGATTCTCTAGATAGACTTAATTGAAACATTCTTTTTGATTAAGGCAGTAAGTTCTTTCCATTCCAATGTTGTGTACGTGTAAAGCCTTTCTATGCATATTATATGATTGACCGACTTGCCAGCAGTTGAGGGATTTATTCTTGTTGAATAGCCTCTGCTCCATCCATAAGGCTGTAGTAGTTTTGCTTTGCTATGCAAATAAAAATAACTTTTAAGTTCGCCAGGCAAATAAGTAAATCAAGATATTTAATACAAAATACTCCTTTCTGATGTTCCTGAAATAGGATCTTTAACCGAAATGAAATCCTATAGCAAAAGTCAATTAGTAGTTTGTTAACCCGGAGTTAAGTCAAAATAGTTCATAGTATGTACATATATATGTACAAATTCAAAAGTTATACTAAAAACTTGTAGTTTGTGTTTGCAATGTATATGAGTTAATCAAAATACGTAGTAATACAAAATACTCCTTTCTAATGTTCCTCTAATTGGATTCGTTAATCGAAATAATACTTTGCTAGCCAAAATTAAATAGATGTTTGTTAAATCAAGAGTAAAGTCAAAATACTTTACAGGATGCATAATGAGTACAAATTCAAAAATTATACTAATGAAAACACCTCTGACAATTTACACTTCCTGTCTAAGAAATCACAATAATTAGCAATTTTTCAAAGCCGAAGTAAGCCTTATGTTTCAAAATAAGTAAACACAATTTTAAAATCCTTTATTTTATTTCATATATTATTTTGTGTTTACAGAAACCGATTTTTAACGTTTACTTTAGCCTCTTACCTTACCTCATTATATAACTCTAATATTATTTTTAGCATTATTTTTACAAATAAATACAGTGATAGATGTGTAAGTATTTGCCTAGATCTACAATAACGCAAAGCTTTTGTTTCTGGTGTCATTTTAAGCATTATTCTACTGACAAAAAATGATGATAAGGTGTAGCTTTGTGATTATTCATTCGTAACATTTGAATTGTTCCGTCTATTTATACAATTGTAGTACTACAAATAAGTTTTATTATTTAGTGTAGCTTAACGAATAAATGTATTCTAAGGTTAATTATCTTATGAATGCATCAACGCAGAAATGAGCTATTAATTGAGAACAAACTGTTTGTTGAGAAGCAAAATCTGTTGGTGCCAATTGCTTATATCTGTAATAGTCTGCTTAGAATTGAAAAATATAAACAATGCAGTTTACATTCACATGAACCCGAATTTTCAATTCGGTAGGGGTTTAGAAATATTGTAGGGAATAATAGTGTCTTATATACAACAGTGAGAAATTAATACAATTGGATATTGAGGTATTTCGTGTCTGAGTTAGACTACAGTATACATTTGGCAAGTTGAGTGTTAAATATCCTTTACTTTACCATGGTAGATACGAAAGTCTCAATTGGAATAATGAACGGACTATCAGATTTTGATCTCAACGGTCAAAATCATATTAATTGTGTTTTCCAA
Source organism: Yoshiicerus persimilis (assembly GCA_020352615.2). Lineage (NCBI taxonomy): Eukaryota > Metazoa > Arthropoda > Collembola > Entomobryomorpha > Tomoceridae > Yoshiicerus > Yoshiicerus persimilis. The sequence continues at coordinate 2,495 of JABJWA020000204.1, read as the reverse complement.
CACAATTTGCATAAATGTGACAGTCGTTTGTTTTTGGATTACAAAGCAGCGACCGCATGAAATTCCAAACGGTTTGCAAGCTCTTAATATTCGAATGCAGTATTTATTCTGAATTTCTCGTCTCCAATATCGGAGAAATAAATTGGATTCATCGGCCACACCTCCGGCGTTAGCAACGATGCTTTTCTCCCAAAGCAGGCAAATAATAGCCAAAATTGGGAAATACACGTACATGGAAAGTGGAATATGTCTAACTAATTTTATGGCACTAAAAGCGACGAGCATATGAACTGAATTTAAACTAACTAAAGCCATTCCAAAAGCATTTGACCCAATTTCGTTTATGTATTCATTAAGTATCATTATTATTTGATAAATACGAATGCGGTAACGAATCCTGTCATCTCTGTCTCCAAAGTGTTTAATTCCTGGGCCTATTGATTTCAAGACGAAGGCTACTTGAGTGCAGTACATAAACGCTAGGCCTACAAACAGATGTAATGTCGCTGCCGCATGCATGAATGCTTGAAAACCTGCGATGAAAACGACGAATTGAATGAGAAAGAAAGTGTGAACATCCTCTGGGAAAGTTTCTCTTAAAAACCTTTGGAATGGATTCCAGTCATCTCCGTAAGCACATTGCAGGGAAAATGAAACGCACATTAGAAATAGTGCTATGTACATTAAGGGTATCATTTTAGCCATTAATATTGCTCTTCGTTTTTCTTTTTCCTTTTCCAATTTACTCCCAAATTTACTATCTGAAATTTCAAATTAATCATACTTTATAAAATTACTTATAAAGTGCACCTTATAAATAATCGGTTTAACTCAATAAAAATAATCACTTTGCCTCTTATAGTAAATACATTTATCTCATAAATATTTATCCTGCCTCAAGTATCGTCCCTTAGAACAGATATAATATACGTTTGTCTCAAGTTTTAGTACAAATTGCCAAAATAATTACTTTTGCCTTAAGTATAGTACCAATTATTTGAGGATTTGGTACTAGACTTGAGGCAAGTCCATTTATATTTGCAATCTGTACTAAAACTTGAGGCAAAGGTATATTATTAGTTCAAAGTGATGATACTTGAGGCGGGATAAATTATTTAATAGGTAAACGTATTTATATGAGGCAAAGTAACTATTTTTATTAAGATGAATCGATTATTTATGAGACCCATTAAATAGGAGCCATAATTAATTACACTTGAATAGATTAGAATAAGAGTTTGCGTGTGGATGTACCTGAAAATTGTATGATGAATCGAATGAAAACATTTGCAAATACTACAATCTCCCTTCCTTTTACGATAAACGCAATATCGATTACCATTAAGATGGCAATTAAAATATAAAAGAAGATATAAATGACAATTTTGTGTTCTTGAAATGTGGGATCTGGATTATTCAGTTCAATCAGCAAACGGACTGACATGTAGAAAAGAAATAGTAGGAGTGGCCAATCAACAAAAATCCAATTCAAGTACTGCACTCTGGAAGTGGTGATTCTTAAGCAAAGTTTCTTTTCATCCCATTCAAATGGTGTTGCTTTAAAAAAACCGAATACTTTAAAGAATCGACCGAGTTCTTTCCAATAAATTTGGAGATAATTCTGAGAAGTAATTTTCACAGCCTTTCTTTTTCTTGCACACAACATTTTCGTATTGTCAATTCAAAATGGTGCAGGAATTGTAGATGTGGGATTTAAAAAAAGAGAGACAGTACCAGCGAAGAAAATGAAACAGAATTCAAGCAGAAATTGAATAGAGTCGGCTGAAAACCTCTAATATTCAAAAGTAATTTAGGAAATATGTCTGTTGTGCTTCTTGATTTCAAATTCAATAAGCTATAAGAAAGTTATTGAAAAGCTTCACGAATTACTTTAATTAAACTCTCTTTGTTCACAGCAAGTGATACATTGACAGTTTGACAGGAGTTTTAAGTGTTGACTCTGACTCACCCAGTTCCGCAATACTTTTTGAGGACAGCATTCACTCCTTAAATCCGATTGTGTATCTGCTATCTTTAATTTGCTAGGGAAATGATAATATTTCTTAGAAGTTTGCCAGATACGTAAGCAAATCAAGACATTTAATAGAAAATATTCCTCTCTAATGTTCCTGTAATAGGAATCTCTCATCGAATCTAATTGAAGCCCTGCTTGGTTAACATTGTAGTAATTTCTTTTCATTCCAACAGGTTTGATTTAAAAATTTGATTTCTATGCGTATTACAAGGTTAATTGACCTGCCCAGCAGTTCAAAGTATTACTCTTTGCAGATAGTATCTGCTCTGTACTAAAGTTGTACTTAGTTTTGTATTGCTGTGTAATAGAAATGACTTTTAACTGTGTCATGCAAGGTATGTAAGCAAATCAAGACATGTAATACAAAATACTCCTTTCCAATGTTCCTGTAATAGGATTCTTTAGAATTAATATTTTGTTAGCAAAAGTAAATTTGTTCTTCGTTAAATCGCGAGTCACA
>JABJWA020000203.1:15000-28156 GCA_020352615.2 Yoshiicerus persimilis | reverse complement strand
AGTGAAGAGTCCAGTGAAGAGTCCAGTGAAGAGTCCAGTGAAGAGTCCAGAGAAGAGTCTAATCCAAAATGGATTATGAAAATTTATATGCAGAGCTGTACGAAATTCTTGAACAAGAAAGTGCACAATTCCCCTCTGATGAGGATTTAGGTATGGTAGATTGGGAATTAGTAGAGTTCATCCCTCCCATCCGTCAGCAGCCTCCCCTAGACATGCTACAAAATATGGATTTTGAATGGCACGACGGAATGGGAGAGGATGGGCTGTACTTCTATTACGATGCCCTCTTCTTCAATCCGGCCGAAATTGAGCCTATTTTGCGAATGTTGCCAAAGTACTGGTTCCGCGACCTCGGCGCTGATCCCGCTACAGATCGATGGATTTTGCGTCTGCCTAATTACACAAGTTTTTTGAATTAATGGCAACTTTAAACTACGGATTGTGCGGAACCTGAAAAACGAATAAAAAACTAGAAACATAAATAAAAATCTAAAAAAAAACACAACATTTTTTTTAAATGATAAAAAATGTAAAACAACGAAAAAAAATCCAAAAAAAAAAAAATGAAAAAAAAACAAAAATTTCGAAAAAAAAATAAAAAAAAAATTATTTTTAATTCGAAAAAAAATAAAACACAGGCGCGCGACCCATTAAAACGTCATTAGACTAATATTCTACATCGGTTAGCAAAAAAAAATTTTTGCGCGCGCGCGCGCCATCTATCGGCGCGCTGGGAGGCGCGCGACACATTAAAACGTCATTAGAATAATATTCTATATCGTTTGGCAAAAAAAAAATTTTTTGCGCGCGCGCGCGCCATCTATCGGCGCGCTGGGAGGCGCGCGACACATTAAAACGTCATTAGAATAATATTCTATATCGTTTGGCAAAAAAAATTTTTTGCGCGCGCGCGCGCCATCTATCGGCGCGCTGGGAGGCGCGCGACACATTAAAACGTCATTAGAATAATATTCTATATCGTTTGGCAAAAAAAAATTTTTTGCGCGCGCGCGCGCCATCTATCGGCGCGCTGGGAGGCGCGCGACACATTAAAACGTCATTAAAATAATATTCTATATCGTTTGGCAAAAAAAAATTTTTTGCGCGCGCGCGCGCCATCTATCGGCGCGATGGGAGGCGCGCGACACATTAAAACGTCATTAGAATAATATTCTATATCGTTTGGCAAAAAAAAAATTTTGCGAGCGCGCGCGCCATCTATCGGCGCGATGGGAGGCGCGCGACACATTAAAACGTCATTAGAATAATATTCTATATCGTTTGGCAAAAAAAAAATTTTGCGAGCGCGCGCGCCATCTATCGGCGCGCTGGGAGGCGCGCGACACATTAAAACGTCATTAGAATAATATTCTATATCGTTTGGCAAAAAAAAAAATATTGCGAGCGCGCGCGCCATCTATCGGCGCGCTGGGAGGCGCGCGACACATTAAAACGTCATTAGAATAATATTCTATATCGTTTGGCAAAAAAAAATTTTTTGCGCGCGCGCGCGCCATCTATCGGCGCGCTGGGAGGCGCGCGACACATTAAAACGTCATTAGAATAATATTCTATATCGTTTGGCAAAAAAAAATTTTTTGCGCGCGCGCGCGCCATCTATCGGCGCGATGGGAGGCGCGCGACACATTAAAACGTCATTAGAATAATATTCTATATCGTTTGGCAAAAAAAAATTTTTTGCGAGCGCGCGCGCCATCTATCGGCGCGATGGGAGGCGCGCGACACATTAAAACGTCATTAGAATAATATTCTATATCGTTTGGCAAAAAAAAAATTTTGCGAGCGCGCGCGCCATCTATCGGCGCGCTGGGAGGCGCGCGACACATTAAAACGTCATTAGAATAATATTCTATATCGTTTGGCAAAAAAAAAATTTTGCGAGCGCGCGCGCCATCTATCGGCGCGCTGGGAGGCGCGCGACACATTAAAACGTCATTAGTATATATAATCCTCCTCAGCAACATCGGCAGGAGCAGCAACCTCCTCCGCAACATCGGCAGGAGCAGGATCCTCCTCAGCAACATCGGCAGGGGCAGCAACCTCCTCGGCAACATCGGCAGCAGCAGCAACCTCCTCGGCAACATCGGCAGCAGCAGCAACCTCCTCAGCAACATCGACTGGTTAGATGGTGGAGAGAGACCTATCCTTCGGGGTAGGTATTTCTCAACTATTAGGCTGGGGTCTAATGTTGGAGAAAGACTTATCCTTCGGGGTAGGTAATTCTCCAATATTAGGCTGGGGTCTAATGGTGGAGAGAGCCTTCGGGATTTCTCCACTATTAGACTCGGGTATTAGACGGCGGTCTAATGGTGGAGAGAGCCTTCGGGATCTCTCCACTATTAGGCTGGGGTCTAATGGTGGAGAGAGCCTTCGGGATCTCTCCACTATTAGGCTGGGGTCTAATGGTGGAGAGAGCCTTCGGGATTTCTCCATTATTAGACTTAGGTAATAGTGGAAGGAAGTACGCGCCCTCGGGGTGTGGAAAATATCCACTATTACCAAAAATGAGGAAAAGTTTCGCAGAGAAACTTTTTCTCATTTGTCCTTAGACTTACGGGGGTCTAAGGAGCGGGTCCTAAAACGACCCATACATTAGCCGGGGGTAAGGGGCTAATCCCTATGCTTTGCATGGGAGGGGTTGACGTCCTGGGTCATGAGAATTGGCCTGGGAACAACTCTTAAACTAATTAAGGACGTGGGGGGGGCGTCGTGTCGCACAAGGTTGGGCCAGTGGGGGGCTTACACTACATAAGGTGGGGCACGGCTGGCAGGGGTTGCTACACAGTAACCTGTGTAGTTTCTCCGTTCCTCCTTGGTCCGCGGTGGACCTTCACGGTGGCTCCCTCCATATGCCCAGAAGAAAAATCCCAGCCATTGTCCCTGGTCCGCTGGGTCGGTGTGGTGAAGTTGTGCTGGTAAAGGCCGACAAGCGAGGAACCATTTCGTCATCCCGGGGTTTAAAAGTCATATGTTTCATCTTGGCAAACATAAATCATAACCCAATTTTAAATTTTTTAACGTTTTTAGATTTATTAAAATGCCGCTTAACAAAGAAAAGTGCCAGTAATAGGAATTTTTATACTTTAAATTTTTTATTAATTTCATTTCTTAATTTTTTTAAATGTTTAAAAAATTTTTACATTTTTTTAAAATTTTTGGAATAGATTATATTTCGATGTTTTGAAAATTAATTTTTAAATGTTTTATACAATTTTATGTGTATTCATTTTTATATTTTTCAAATTACAAGATTTTTTAATAGCTTGATTAATGTAATACTGGCACTAAAAATGTTTTCAATTGAAAACATCCGAAGAAGGATTCCCTAAGATGTCAGCCCGGGGATTAAAAACGCCATAAGTCAAGAATGGCACCCTGAGGTGAAAATAAAATATGAAAAATTAACCTTCAACAAAACTTTGCATTAAAAAATGGCAATCATACTGCATATTTTTTAGTAAACGATGTGTTGGGAAGTGCAATAGAACGTAAAATAAATTGTAAATGGTTGTTTTTGAGATGTTCATGTACCACAATATTTTTAAATTTCAAATTATTAAAAAAACAACACTTTTATTCCTTAACAAAGTTATTAAATTTTTTGTTGTTTTTAAATTTAAGTGTACTTTATGAGGATATCCAGCAGCGAAACTTGATGGGAAAGGTCTTAGTAATACGTAAAGCTGCAATTAACCGGTGAAAAGTCTTAAGTGACGTACTGACCAACGCATGCTTTACTGTATGATAAGATTCTCACCCTAAGGTAAAACTGGATCAGTCGTTACAATTTCAATTCCACATTTTATTCTTCATTTGCAATCGTTATTAAAATATCCAATATTGGAAAAACAATGGTTTATGACTTCAAAATAAAGCAACTCATGCCAACCTTTTGTAATCAACTTTTTGTAATACAAATATGAATAAAAATATATTTATAAAAAAACTTGACCTATTAATGTTTTCATTCCAACTAATATTCTCGTTAATATTAATAATAATGCAATTTGCATTATTATTAATAGTAATGAATTTTATAAACTTTTACATCATTATGAAGTATATATTATTTACTTTGTTTGTTGAATTTCAGGTTTTTGTGAACTTCAAAATAATCTCTGTGTGATTCAGTGTTTTTTGTTAGGTTTCTGGGTCCGTAAACCCTTACTGTGAAAACTTTTTGTGTTGAACACTTTCTTTGAACATTTTTGGGTACTGGGCCCTGAACCCTTTATTTTAAAACTTTTAGTGGTGTGTTTTTGGATAACTCTTTTGCGCATAGGGTCCCTAACCCTTCTTTTATTGAATTTTACTGTTTTTTGTTTTCCTTGACTCTTTTCTGAGATCAAGATGAATCCTGATCGGGAATTTAACCCGCATCATAAGGAAGTCGTAGAAGAAGATAGGGATATCGGGGACACAAGTAGACCAACCACAGCTTCTACCTGGACCCCTGTGCAGAATCCAAATGAAGTTTTTGCCCAAGAAATGTTGGACGGATTAGTGCTTTTCGGTAAAACATGGGGAATCATGGACATTTGTGGCCGCACTATGATTTCCTTGTACCCCACAGTGGTGGACAGCAGCCCAAGTCAATGGAAAGGACTCCAACATTGGCTAAAAGACTACAAGCATATTTACAATTTTCCCTTGTTTGGAGCAAATAATCTGACGATGACTATGCTTGTATGCACAAAACAAGTCCAACAAAAAAGTTAGATAATAATAATGCAAATAGATGTTTATTATATTATCGAATGCACTCATCAATTACAGTTTTTGTATACGCCTTTCACACAGAAAAGTCTAATGTAATCATTTCTCTTAATTTCAGAGCCCAATGCTGTCAATTTAGTTCAAGCTGTGCACACTGCCCTCCGGAATGCAATTAGGACTTTTCCAAATTCAGCAACTTTCCGGGATCTGCAAATGCGAGCTTTGGACAAGGATATATATATCGAACCGGCGGAATATCTTCTTTTTGCTGATGCTTTTACTGAAGCCTTAATGAACCTTGCTAATGCAGAACCACAGCATTTCCCATCTGAACCTCAATTTCGGTTCGCAGCCAAGAGGTTCAACATTGCAGAAATTTGACTACAATGCATTTTCATTGATATCAAATAGAGTTTTTACTTAGAAATTACTAATTCCAATTCTTTTCTTTACCTAGATTTGGACAAAATGTACGATTTGACCCAGATGTTCCGGTACTGGATTACCCTAATCTCAGAAAGCAAGATTGCACCGCAATAGTATTTCACTTTGCGCATGACTATTCTCTGCCAAACACTTATTTCTTTTGGGACACAGTACGTCTTTGTGAACAGATACGAACACTTGACTGGCCACCTCAATTCTTCCGAATTGCTGCTATGCCAGGATTAGGAAATAGCGTTTGGATGACAGAAAATGAATACCAACCACTCCAATGTATTCAATTTTACTCTCGATTCTACCACGAAGTACATAGGAGCCGAATGAGGTAAAACTACAAAAAATTAAGACTTTTAACTTGTAATACTAATTTAGAAAGTTACTCAATTTTAAGCAATTCTATTTTGTTGTCACAGTGCTTATAATGGAAGACTGATTTCCAAATATTTGGCTACCGAATTTGGTGCAAGTCTATTTCCATATGGAACAGATACTCGTCTAACTGCACTTCAAAAGGCTGTAGACGACAAAACTTTGGCACAATGGACTGAAAATTTGGGCACAATTCCATTCAACAGGGTCGAAGGCAGACTAGAAATTGTTGTTCTACTTGAAGCAGAAGAACTTGAGGAACATCAAAATATATTTCGCCATGCTTTCTTCACTGGCTTTTATAGCTTCAGAGAAGACGTTTTTTCAAACAGATCGCCTATGGAATTCTTGATACCTGTTTCCACAGTGCAATTAGATGCCAGGCGTGCTCACGTTTTTGAAGTCATTGCAAATACGCTGAGACAGTCAGTATCAAGATTAAAGCAATTTAAAAATGGAAGAGATCAGAATGTCCTTCTCAATCGGAACCACTTCCACTTGCAAGACATTTTAAACGTTTTTGTGGCTGAGGCAGTGGCAAGATACTTTGTTAGAGGAAGTTTGCGAGGAAAGTTTCCATCAGCTGTCCAAAATCTAATGAGTCCGGATTCATTGGTAAACTCTCCAATCCAACCTTTTGATTTACCAATGTGGCCTTTTCCTCGAATTGCTCTTGTCGATGACTGCATAAATACAGATTTACCTCCAGCAGCTTACGCAAACTTGCCATTTCACATGATGTCCAGATATCAAACCTTTCTGGAGAATTACTTACGTTCAGAGATGCATTCAAACATGACCGCAGGCGTAGTCGTCCTGATGCCAGAAGACACGCCATGAATTTAGCACATTCGTTGGTTCAGCTTCTCTTTTTAATTTCATACCGGCAAAAAGAAAAGGACAAAATGTATGAAGGGTCTATTTTGCGTGCACTTATAAAACTAAAAGTCCGACGTCCAAATAAGGAAATTATGGATACCAAGCAGTTTATGTCAGTTTTGCGCTTACGCACAGACAGAAGAAGAGCACCAGAAAATGTGCATATTGCTAAAGAATATGTACCTTTGTTGAACACAATTCAAGTACTGTCTTCCGAAATTCGCTTTGATAGGGGCGATAACGAATATCTCGAAGGTTTGATTGCTCATGTACTAGAACAAGAAATAATGCGTCAAGGATATCCCTTCAGATGTTTGTTCAACGATATAACTGAAATATATGTCATAGCTACACCAAAAGAAAACTATGATGACGAAGACTCCATAGATTGGAAACACGCATGGTATTCCCTCATCTTGAAGTGGGTTACGAGAACTGTTGATGTCCACTTTAACTTCCGGGACATTTCTGAATTATATCTGGAAAAGTACAGGGCCTGGAAAAACTCAACAAGTGACAAAGACAAACCAATAGAGGCCACCACTGAATGCTTTTTCCATGGACTAGTCCACTATTTGAGTAAAAAGAAGTATCCTCTTCCAGATCCATTTCCTATCTGTTTCCAGTCTTTGCTAGCAAGCATAAAATATCAAATCTGGCCACCGTCTCCTAGAAGACCTGTGGCAATGAAAAGCACTGGCGGTGTCACTGGAACAAGAAGACAGAGAACACCTAGTCCCGTTAATCCACCGTCTCCGGACATGGAATCTGAACCTGAATCTCCAGATGAGTCCAATGTCCCTCTGATGAAACGGGTAAAAAGACTGGTTCCCAAGAAAAGAAAACTTCCTAAAGTGGTCCCTACAGTTCCAAAGCCTTCTCAGCAGAAAAAGAAAGAAGGTAAACCACAAAAGAAGGAACCTATACCAGGTGCAGTTCCACTTGTAACTCCAACTCCGCAGGCACAGGGAATTGATTCTTCTAGACCTGTCCGAAGCACACGAAGACAAGTAAACTACGCAGAATTTTCTTCTCAGGACTTTCCTACGACTGAGTCTTCTTCACTTGAAGACACTCTTCCAGAAGACGCTCAAGCGGAAATATCCTCAGATCCACAACCAGGGACTTCTTCTGGATTTCGTGTACCTTACGGCTCTCAGCAGTATTTCGATATTCTGCAGCAAGAGCAAGAGCAAGAGCAATATGATGACTCAGATTAAACATTTGACTTCTTTATGGCGGGCGCCGGCCATTAATGTGGTGCACGTCGTTGTGTTTCTTTCTTGTTTTCTTTAAAGTGCAGTGTTATCGCAACCCACTTTGAAGATCTCCTACATAAGTTGTCCCTTCACACACGACGGTTTCCCAGTGACAAATCCCACTCAAATTTTGACTTCTTCTTTGATAATACGGTGCAGTGCTCGACAATGAACTAATTTCAGCCCACCCAAGTGTCAAATATTACCAGTGCTGTGACTTTAAAGATCCTAACCTAATTGTGACTGTAGTATAGTTTGAGTTCTATACTTGTGATAGTGTTCTGCCTTATGACTGTTCGTCTTAGAGTGGGAAGGGATCCACCCTCGTGATAGAAACCCCACTTGTTGTATTACTTAGTAATACTGAAAAGACTTACCCGAGGGCAGCGGGGGCGAGGAAATGAAATATTTCCGTTCCAGATCCGCTTTGTATATTATCTCTACAGTGAGGACCAGCTTAATTGAGCCATAACACTTACAGTGTACAAGGGAATACCATTATATGTCTGTATTTGTTAGTCTTGATTTCCCGCGTCAAGCGTACTAATCAAAATTCAAATTCACGATTAATGGCTGATTTCAACTCGTCCTCACTGTATATACTCACTAAATAAAACAGGGTCATTTTCATATATTCCTAACAAGTGCATTTTACATTTTCTGAAAATTTTTGTCTTGTAGGTTATTTGACATTAGACCCCTCATAACTTTTGTACCACATGAGAAAAATTATAACTTCACCTCTCTTAATTTTTCCTTACACTTTTCAAATGAAAATATTAGATTATAGCTGTAAATGTTTTCCTTAACATGCCGAGATATGGTTAATACCGCTAGTTTAAGCCAAATTTTTGGAACGCTTTTTAAAATCTTTAGTTATTTCAGACTTTTTTCTTTAAAGTTTCTCTAAATTTAGACCCGTTATGACTAACAATAAATGGAAAACTATTAACATTTCCTTTTTCACCCGTTCCGCAGTATTTTCAAATGACAACTCTAACCTTACCTAACCTTACTTAATACATAGAAACTTTGCTAAGTGGCATTGAAATGCGCGCGCGCCATCTATTCCCGGAAAACATTACTTAATACTTCGAAAATTGGCTAAGTGGCATTGCAGCACGCGCGCGCCATCTATTGTGGCGCTAGGAGTCACTAGACACAATGCACACTTAAAAGTCTGTTTAGCGTGCACCAAAAACATGACTTTTTAAACTTTTGCTGGAAATTTTGAATGACACAAGTATAATAGCTTGCATTACCTAAGATAATATTCTGCAGACCTTGACACATTGCACATTTATAACTTTTTTCCTTTCTGTCCACCAAAAATATGGTTTTTTAAATGGTGCGACTTTTTTAATGTTGCTCTAATCTTTCCAGGTAATTTTTTGTCTTGGACATCAGACAATTCAAGAATCATCGACATCAGAACCTAACCTAATGATGTCGAAAAGCCTTGGTGCATTAAGGGTTCAAAAACAGAAGAGATACAAAATCAAAGAACACTTCTAGGCGAAATGTATTTACAAAAAGCGTCTTGGTACACCGTTTGCACTTCATATTTTTTAAATTTTTTAAATTTTTATAATATCGTCTTTGTGTGCACTTAAATATGGCTTTTTAAGCTTACTCCCCGTAGGAGTACCAGAGCGTTCGTCAAAATATTACGTCTACGGAGAGAGGCCTTACAAATACCTTAGACATCAGACGATTCAAGGATCATCGACAGCAGAGCCAAAGCTTGGGTTCTGATGTCGATGACCCTTGAAATGCCAGATGCCCATGTAAGGCGGACTTACGCTTTGCAATTTTAAAAATCTTTTTGTGCAAATGTTTTCTTGCACAAATTACATTTCTACACTTTCTCCCCGTAGGCCTACCAGAGCGTTCGTCAAAATAGTAGGTCTACGGAGAGATGTCTGCAGAAGTCTCACATCTCGTATTGAGTCTGCAGCCAACAAATTTTCAAAGTTGCTCAAGTTAACTCTGGTGGCTTTTGTGTGCACTAAAATGTGCCTTTTTCTAGCTTTCTCTCCGTAGGCCTACCAGAGCGTTCGTCAAAATAGTAGGTCTACGGAGAGATCTCTGCAGAAGTCTCACATCTCGTATTGAGTCTTTAGCCAACAAATTTTCAAAGTTGCTCAGGCAAACTCTGGTGGCTTTTGTGTGTACTAAAATTTGGCTTTTTCTAGCATTTTCTCCGTAGACCTACCAGAGCGTTCGTCAAAATAGTAGGTCTACGGAGAAACGCCTTACGAATGCCTTGGACATCAGACAATTCAAGGATCATCATCAGCAGAGCCAAAACCTGGGTTCTGATGTCGGTGACCCTTGAAATGCCAGATGTCGATGTAAGGCAGACTTATACTTTGCAATTTTAAACGTCTTTTTGTGCTAAAGTTTTCTTACACAAATTACACTTGTACACTTTCTCACCGTAGACCTACCAGAGCGTTCGTCAAAATAGTAGGTCTACGGAGTGAAGCCTTACAAATGCCTTGGACATCAGGCGATTCAAGGATCATCGACAGCAGAGACGAAACCTGGGTTATGATGTCGATGAACCTTCAAACACCAGATTTCATATTCAGTCTGCAGGCAACACATTTCCAAACGTGCACCTAGCCAGAGCGTTCGTCGATGGCTAGGTAGGAGGTACTCGGAAGCCAAGAATATTAACCCTTTCATTATTTAAATTTTTTTAAAAATTTTGAATCGCCTGATTTCCAAGTAAAACACACTTAGGCTCTACCAGAGCCTAAGTCTGTTTTACTTGGAAATCAGGCGATTCCAATTCTTAGGCTTCGAAAATTCTTTCAATTGCCCGATGTCTAACCTTCCACAAGTACAATATCTGGCATTACCTAGCCAGAGCGTTCGTCGATGGCTAGGAGGTACTCGGAAGCCAAGAATATTAACCCTTTCATTATTTAAATTTAAATTTTTTTTAAATTTTGAATCGCCTGATTTCCAAGTAAAACACACTTAGGCTCGACCAGAGCCTAAGCGTGTTTTACTTGGAAATCAGGCGATTCAAAGTCCGGTTTCGAAAATTATTTCATTTGCCTGATGTCTAACCTGCCACAAGTATAATAGCCTACATTACTCGACACAATTTGACAAGTCAGTCTTGTCAAATCAAGCACTAATCTATTTTTTAATATGGTTTTTTAAATGGTACAAACCTAGCCAGAGCGTTCGTCGATGGCTAGGTAGGAGGTACTCGGAAGCCAAGAATATTAACCCTTTCATTATTTAAATTTTTTTAAAAATTTTGAATCGCCTGATTTCCAAGTAAAACACACTTAGGCTCTACCAGAGCCTAAGTCTGTTTTACTTGGAAATCAGGCGATTCCAATTCTTAGGCTTCGAAAATTCTTTCAATTGCCGATGTCTAACCTTCCACAAGTTTTAAATGGTGCCAACCTAGCCAGAGCGTTCGTCGATGGCTAGGTTTGAGGTACTCCAAAGTTTTTTTGTATGCACTGCAATATGGCTTTTCAAGCTGTCTTCTTGTGCACAAGTTTTGCACCGCAGGTTACACTTGTACAACTTCTCCCCGTAGGCCTACTATAGCGTTCGTCAAAATAGTAGGTCTACGGAGAGGTCTTTTCATGGTGTGCACTAAAATATGGCTTTTCAAGCTGTCTTCTGGTGCACAAGTTTTGTAACACAGGTTGCACTTATACAACCTCTCCCCGCAGTCCTACCAGAGCGTTCGTCAAAATAGTAGGTCTACAGAGAGGTCTTTTCATGGTGTGCACTAAAATATGGCTTTTTAAGCTTTCTCCCTGTAGGCCTACCAGAGCGTCCGGTAAAATAGTAGGTCTACGGTGAGAAGCCTTACAAATGCCTTATTGAGTCTGCAGCCAACACATTTTCAAAATAGCTCAAGTCAACTATGCTGGCTTTTGTATGCACTACAATGTGGCTTTTCAAGCAATCTTCTTGTGCAAAATTTTTGTAACACAGATTGCACTTATTAACTTCTCCCCGTAGGCCTACCAGAGCGTTCGTCAAAATAGTAGGTCTACGGAGAGAAGGTTACTGTAGGAGAGAAGCCTTACAAATGCAAATTGGGGAAGACATTCTCGAAAGCAGATTATATTCTGGTGACATCCGCACCAACCAATGTCTCCGTAGACTTACTATTTAGACGAACGCTCTGGTAAGTCTACGGAGAACCTGTTCAGAGTCAAGATTTTCTGGAGCAGACGATTGGCAAAGCCAAGGAGAAATCCAAGCTAAGGAAGACATTCTCGAAAGCAGACTATATTCTGGTGACATCCGCACCCACCAATTTCTCTGTAGACTTAATATTTAGACGAACGCTCTGGTAAGTCTACGGAGAACCTGTTCAGAGTCAAGATATTCTGGAGCAGAAGCTTGGTAGAGCCAAAGGAGGCAATATCAATCAAAAGTAATAGAAAGAAACCAAAATTTTTTTGAAATTTTTCAACATTTTCTTATTTCGAAAACAAAGCACCGGGGAGCATATGTTGCTTTGGGAAAAGTGCGTAGAATCATTTTTTGAGAAAAAAAATTTTTGAAATTTTTCAACATTTTCTTATTTCGAAAACTAAGCATCGGGGAGCATATGTTACTTTGGGAAAAGTGCTCAGAATCATTTTTTAGGAAAACAATTTTTTCACAATTTTCAACAAAAATTTTCAACTAAAATTTATTTCGAAAACTAAGCATCGGAGACCATATGTTACTTTGGGAAAAGTGCTCAGAATCATTTTTTAGGAAAACAAATTTTTCACATTTGTCTACAAAAAATTTCAACAAAAATTTATTTCGAAAACTAAGCATCAGGGACCATATGTTACTTTGGGAAAATTGCTCAGAATCACTTTCTAGGAAAAAAAATTTTTTTGAAAATTTTTCTAAGTTTTTTGCAACTTTTTGTTTGACGGTATTTCGACATTATACCCCTTATAAATTTTGTAGACAATGAAAAAATATTAACATTACCTCTCTTGACTTTTGCTCTATCTCTTTAAATACAAAAGTTACGCTCTATCAAAAAATAAGTTTCATTAAAACATAAAGATACACGTGTTTTGACCCCAGATTTGTACGTTTCATGTAATTCTAGAGAAAAAATTTTTTGAAATTTTTTCTAAGTTTTTTGCAACTTTTTTGTTTATGGGTATATTGACATGGGACCACCTGGAAAATCATCTCCTCAACAAAAAAAAAACTTTTGTAGGAAACTTTTTTCGATATTTTGCCATCAAAATATTTTCGAAAATCACTTATAACTCTTTACCACGGCCTCCTACAGAAAAAATGTAGACGTCAAAAATGATCAGCAAAGTCAGCCCTACAACGTCCACTACATATCGACTCGACGAATTTGCCTCCTTCACATAGAAACCCTAAATGCTACCTCTAAAACACGCCCACAGACCCCATGTGTCCTATCTCAAATTGACCCCACCCAACACCTCTATCCAACC
>JABJWA020000203.1:0-10000 GCA_020352615.2 Yoshiicerus persimilis | reverse complement strand
CTAACCTAACCCTAACCTAACCCTAACCTACCCTAACCTAACCTAACCTAACCTAACCATTGATTGATGATGGTTTATGATGATGGTTTATGATGATTGATGATGGTTTATGATGATTGATGATGGTTTATGATGATTGATGATGGTTTATGATGATTGATGATGGTTTATGATGATTGATTATGGTTTATGATGATTGATGATGGTTTATGATGATTTATGATGGTTTATGATGATTGATTATGGTTTATGATGATTGATGACGGTTTATGATGATTGATTATGGTTTACGATGATTGATGATGGTCAAAGATGATTGATGATGGTCAAAGATGATTGATGATGGTTTATGATGGTTACAGGGCATTTCGTCGACAGGCAACTCGCACCCGGTCAATTCGTCGACACTTAATTCGCCACGCAGTTAATTCGCCACGCAGTCAATTCGTCGAACGGTTAACTCGCCACGCAGGCAATTCGTCGAACAGTTAACTCGTCATGCAGGCAATTCGCCACGCAGGTAATTCGCCACGCAGGCAATTCGTCATCAGCCAACTCGTCGAATTTAAAAAAAAAGCCAAAATAAGCTTAAATAGGACGAACGACATACTTATGGTACTATAAACTGCCTTTAGGGTTGTTGACACGTTGTTTGCACCACGTCGACGTAGAATGACAACTTTTCAGTTCTTCATTTCATTTCTAGTTCTGCGCAACATAGCACAGATGAGAAGATTGCCAACATGATCTCTGGATTATTTCCAAAAAATAAAAGGGATACTTATGCTAAGTTGGACAGTAGACTTCTTAATTGGTAACAAATTATGGCGAAAGAGATTGCGTTTGGAATTTTAAAAGGGTGTTGCATACAATGTGTCGTGCATTCGTACGCTAAAGGCAAAGTCAAGGAAAAGACGATTGGAACAGGATTGTACATTAGATGAAGATTGAATGTTTTATAATTTCGATATTACATTGATAATGATAATCTAAATGACTTGAATTTAAGTATGATAAAATATGTAAAATTCTGACTGAGAAACAGAAAAAATAAACTATGACTTTGGTGTAATTTGTCTGTATTTAAGCTTATTTTGGCTTTTTTTAAATTCGACGAGTTGGCTGTTCGACGAATTGCCTGCGTGGCGAGTTCACCGTTAGACGAATTGACTGCGTGGCGAATTAACTGCGTGGCGAATTAAGTGTCGACGAATTGACCGGGTGCGAGTTGCCTGTCGACGAAATGCCAGGGATCCGTTTATGATGATTGATGATGGTTTATGATGATTGATTACGGTTTATGATGATTGATTATGGTTTATGATGATTGATGATGGTTTATGATGATTGATTATGGTTTATGATGATTGATGATGGTTTATGATGATTGATGATGGTTTATGATGATTGATTATGGTTTATGATGATTGATGATGGTTTATGATGATTGATTATGGTTTATGATGATTGATTATGGTTTATGATGATTGATGATGGTTTATGATGATTGATGATGGTTTATGATGATTGATTATGGTTTATGATGATTGATGATGGTCAAAGATGATTGATGATGATAATTTTTTGACTTTTCAGTTTATTTATTAGTAGTAGGTTTTAAAGCAAAAGTGTTTCGCACACTTTTGTAAATGTCCTTTATTTTGGAAAAATTTTTGTTTATATAACCTATGAAGTAGTTGGACGTCTTCCCATTTTCTACTTTTAAATACCTTGGTGGACGATAGGAAACATCACCGTGCTCTACAAAACTTGACTCCATACAAAAGTTTGCCAATGGAGTCGTATGCACGTTAAAAATATTTCCGAGAATAAACGCGAAGATGGTGTTATCTTCTGTGCTAGTCCTGCAAATAAGTTTATAGAAAACCTTAATTTAAGTTACCAGCCCAGGTAATTAACAATAATCAAGGTTTCTTGATTTGCCATTTCCCACCCAATTTTGTTGGACACCTGGAAAAATGGAAATTGTGGGAAAAATGGAAATTAATGGGAAATGAAAAAGTCCTGTGGGAAATGAATCTCAGTGGCTACGGAGACTTTCCGCCGCTAGTTTCATGTTTATTCAAATGAATTCAGAATCACATTGAAAAAGCCATTTTCTATCCAAAAAAGCAATTGCTTTTTTGGAAAAAAGTAAAAAAGTATTGCTTTTTTAACCTCCAATATTTGCTTCTCAAAATTTCAATATTTGCTTCTCAAAATTTCAATATCCTCTAATGCTATTTAAACTACAGGGTGCCTAGTCCGCCAACGGGTTATACAGCGGAGGGCAATCAATCATATTGGCGCGACCGCAGGTCGTGCTAATGTGGTTGCTGCCCGGAGACACCAACGGCTACCCAGTCCGAGAACGGGCGTGAACGGAGGTCTAAGCCAATGATACTGCTTGGCCGGAGTTTTTTTAAATTTTGATCTATTTTGTGTTGCCATGGCAAAATTTAATATTTTCGAGTTTCCATGAAGAATTATGTTTTCCATTGCTCTGAGAAGAGTATTAATTTAAGATTATCAAATTATAAATGAAACAAATATTTTTATCCTCTGGCTCGCTTTATGTTACGGCTTGGTTAGATTAGGTTAGGTTAGGTTCGATGTTTTTATTCCCTGTTCTCTATTCTCATGTTTAGCTTTCCTAGCAGATTAGATTCACATTAGAAATTTGTAAAATGGAGTTCCACTATTTTGAAAATAATTGTAGGCGATTTCTTTTTAACATATATTAAACTTATTTATGAATACTTCTTTCAGATGCCAGAAGCACAATACAAGAAATGCTTCATAAAAACCAAAATAGCTTTGCTGTTGATGCCCATTGTATTTTCAATTGGCAGTCAGCCTTAAAGAGTTGTATTCAACTATTAGCAAATCAATGTTTCCACAATCTTGTCACTTATTGCCACAAGAGCCATCAGAACATTAATTTATTTATAAGGCTAGGCTAGAGTTTCAGAAAATTCATAGTAGTTAGCTATCAAATGGACACCCTTGTTGTACGTTGTCGTACATGAGAGAGAGAGAGAATGGTGATGAGATTCATAATTACTTGATACTTGGATACTTGTGCTGTACGTTGCTGCAAAAATGAAACTGAGACGCGATACTCAATGATTGTAACATTCGTGTTACTAAATGCTGTTTGCAAAGCTGTATTTAGTGTTTTTGTATGTGACCTTTCATTCCCCATTCATTTCCCAATTTCCCACCCGGTAGGAAATTTTGCATCCCACATTTCCCAGTGGGAAATGGGAAGACTTCCCACTTTTTCATTTCCAACTCGAAAGCCTGACAATAATCCAAAGCTTTATAATTTCTATATGTAATATGTACTGTTGGATATACATATAACTAATGATTACAGAATAACAAATTCATTACTGTTTGTAATAAACAAATACTTAATAGTGTGATTACTAGTTGGTGTATTCACAAATTAAATGAGGTTATAATTAAAATACAGATAAGTTACACCATAATTACATTTGTTCTTAAAATAAATTCTTAAATCAAATAGTTTATCAGTACTACACAACTTCGAAAACATTAACTCAAAGGAAAATAACGTGAATGTAAGATTTACAATTAAATGTATTTTTTAGTTTTACTTTTTTCTTTAGTCACTTTAGTCTACAAGAACTGCAAAACTACCACCACTAATTTTATTGTGCCTATTTCTGTCCTTGCAATACAATGTAGTGATTTGGAAAACAGTTTGGATTGTTACTCTGAGTTGATAATTGGTCTGACAATAAAGCAATTATTATTATTATTATTAGGAAAATAGGGATTGCCATTGGAATAACAGAATCTTTAAGCAGAGTTTCAGATAAACAGAACCCATCTAAATTATTACAGTAACCAATAGGCGGAGAAAAACATTTTCGTTTCCATATCAAGAATGCAAAAACCTTCGACCCATGAGTTTCTGTGGGTTTTTGGGTTTATGGGTTTATGGGTTTTTGGCCTACCAAAACAGTCTAATATTCTGTGTATATGGTTAATATTTATTTTTTTGAGTCACAATATGATAAAAATGATAGTTTTTAACTACTATTGAAAGATATGTTCATATTTTGCAGGATAAACTGCAATTTGTTATGAAATTTACGGTGTGCTTTACATTCTCGCCAAGCAAAAACCCAAAAACCCATGGGTTTTTGATAAAAAAGTGGGTCGGGATTTTGCTCAAAAAACCCAGAATTCAATAAATCAGGTCCCTTCATTAAAGTATCATTGAGGCTGATACCATGACTTTTGGCTGCAGCATCAAAGATAAGACGAAGTTTACCAGGTTTATTACTGCGAAACACTCCAAAATGAGGTAAATAATAACGGCTAGGATTTAATGGTTCGTCTTAAGAATTTACATTTTCGTCTTTTTCGGTTGAATATTTCGTCATAGGCCTCACAAGTGTCTTAAAGCTGAATTATTATGCGCTGTTTTTATGAATTACAACTACAGTCCTTCCAATAAATTTAAAGCTAAATTTCTTATTCGCTGTTTTGCTTATTTGCAATTGCAGGCCCAACAAGATTTTTAAAGATGAATTTTTATTTGCTCTTTTGCTTAATTGGAATTTCAAGCGCCTAGGCCTTTTTATTTGTTTTCCTAACAATTTTTATTAAAGCTTTGCTTGTTTTTTAGTTTCTAAATCTAAATATTTTTAATTTTGCGTTTACTAAATGACCAACAGATTTGGTGCTTTCCTTTAACCTTACAAATTTAGAAAACCAATACGAAAATATTACAAAGCGGTATAGTAACGTTGGCATTCTAAGATTTCTTATAATTTAGAAAAACAGCCGTCCAGAAATTCAGAAATATAAACGTTATCGGCTTCCTTAAAAGCAAAATGGTTACCATAATCAATAATGAATATATAAAATCAGCAATTAATAAAAACAGAAATGCAAACTTTATAAATTATCTTAAAAACAATGGGTTATTAAATTCAAGACGTTATCGTAGATACATAAAGACAGCAATTAATAAATACAGGAATGCGAAATTTGTAGGTTATCATGGGAAGTAACCTAACCAAAAAGGTAACTTTTCGAAATACATGGTGTTTTTTCATAATCCTAACCTAACCTAACCTAACCTGTCATTTTCACAAAAATTGGTGACATCATTTTTCAAAGTGGATTTCTACTCGAAAATCCGAAAAATAGACAGGGGGAGTCTTTGGTCTTTTTCAAAAATTTTTTCTTGGATTTACAAAGTAGTAATTTTTAAGATTCGTATATGTCTACGAAGGACAAATTGACACAAATAGCATGTCACTGCTATACGCAAGGCAATTTGAATCTTCATGCCAACGGGGTTGGCCTGGCTAACATGGTGGAGACATGGCCCTGTTATCCTCGTTTTCTGCACCCAATTTGTGGCATATGTAACTAATTGCAGAAATTGGATGCAAGATTATTCTTACTTACAAGTTACCCTTTCTTCCTCATTTTATTCATTTTTACAAGTACGGTACGCATTTGGGCAGGAATAAACTGCACAACTTGCCATTTTGAAATTAAAAGCATAAATTTCAGAATTGCACCTAACCGAGTAAGAATAATCTTGCACCCAATTTCTGCAGTTACATATGCCACAAATTGGGTGCACAAAATGAAGATAACAGGGCCATGTCTGCACCTTGTTAGCCAGGCCAACCCCGTTGGTATGGCGATTCAAATTGCCTTGGCTATACGTGTACTATTCTACACACATTTCAATTTTGCTCAAACGTAAACTAACAAAACTTTCAAAATGTGTCCATTATCGTAAATGTCAATCAAAATCACTCAAACCAGGACCAAAAATGTTTGTCTGTGTCAGAGAAAGCGAATTCCGTTGACCACTTGTCAATAGTTGTCATAGTTTCTGAGATACAAACAAAAATGTACAAATTTCTTCAAAAAATATGGGAAAATTCACATAAACGGCCAATTTTGGGGTACTATTTGAATACTTGTTCTAATACTCTGACAGAGTTTTTTGTAGCAAATTTAACGTGCTTTCGTTTTTTAATGTACATCAAATTGTTCAGAGCTTTCTAAGACTGCTTAAAACTTGAAAAACTGTTACAAAAACCGTACAAAAGTAACGAAATTGACTAAAACAGTGTGATAAATATCTAGAAATGATATTTGAAATATAAGAAGAGTTGCAAATATCTGAAATTTGGTCATAGTATTTAATAAAATTAAAACATGACAAGTTCTCCAAGATTTTCCTTAACCTAACCTAACCAAATTAAACATTCAAAATGTGTCAACAGCCGTAAATGTTGACCAAAACTAATCAAGCCAGTGCCAAAAATGTTTGTCTCTCTCTGAGAAAGCTAATTCCGTTGACCACTTGTCAATAGCTGTCATAGTTTCTGAGATACAAACAAAAATGTTCAAATTTCCTTAAAAATTATGGGAAAATTCACATAAAAGGCCATTTTTGGGGTACTATTTGAATACTTGTTCTAATACTTTGACAAAGTTTTTTGTAGCAAATTTAATGTACTTTCGTTTTTCAATGTACATCAAATTGCTCAGAGTTTTCTAAGACTGCTTAAAACTTGAAAAACTGTTACAAAAACCGTACAAAAGTAACGAAATTGACTAAAACAGTGTGATAAATATCTAGAAATGATATTTGAAATATAAGAAGAGTTGCAAATATCTGAAATTTGGTCATAGTATTTAATAAAATTAAAACATGACAAGTTCTCCAAGATTTTCCTTAACCTAACCTAACCAAATTAAACATTCAAAATGTGTCAACAGCCGTAAATGTTGACCAAAACTAATCAAGCCAGTGCCAAAAATGTTTGTCTCTCTCTGAGAAAGCTAATTCCGTTGACCACTTGTCAATAGCTGTCATAGTTTCTGAGATACAAACAAAAATGTTCAAATTTCCTTAAAAATTATGGGAAAATTCACATAAAAGGCCATTTTTGGGGTACTATTTGAATACTTGTTCTAATACTTTGACAAAGTTTTTTGTTGCAAATTTAATGTACTTTCGTTTTTCAATGTACATCAAATTGCTCAGAGTTTTCTAAGACTGCTTAAAACTTGAAAAACTGTTACAAAAACCGTACAAAAGTAACGAAATTGACTAAAACAGTGTGATAAATATCTAGAAATGATATTTGAGATAAAAGAAGAGTGGTATGACCTATTTAGTTTAGTTTTTATGAAAATATGAAACTAAATGATCAAAAATCAACTTTTGTATGTGTAGGTTAAATAATTAGAATTAAAATGCAACTTAGAGAAGGTGAGTTCGTTTAAAGAAAAACCTGTTAGAAAAAAGTTACATTTAAAAGAACCTAATTAGAAATACAAAAGTGAAAAGGGGAAATTCAACTTACTATTACGTAGGTTAGAAAATACCCAAGAAGAAATGAAGAGAAGAAACTCCAACAGAAGTCCTGGATCAAGAATTCAATAAGGAGGAAGAATGTCCGCAAAAAGGTAGCCGTCAACGAAGGATCGGATCCAAATGCAGAATGGTAAGTATACATTTAGGACTTGTATTTATACTACTACATTTTATGAATAATAATGAGTGGAAAATTACAAGTCTCATCTTTTTCCACTGAATTACATAATTAACTACATTTAACTATCTTTTTAATTAATTAACATTTTATTGTAATTATATGTATATTGATTATAGATACAAAGAAGAAAGAAGAGAGAAGAAGTAGAAGAGAAGAGAATAACATAATGTGTATTTTTATGCATTGTTTAAGATAGTGATAATATAATCTAGTGCATAATATCCTAATTAGTTAGTGATAGTGTTTGTGTGTGTGTGGTGTGTGTATGTCATACATTGTTGTATTATGTATACGTTATAGTGGTAAATATCTTACATTTGGTCATAGTATTTAATAAAATTAACACATGACAAGTTCTCCAAGATTTTTTTTAACCTAACCTTAACCTACCCTAACCTAACCTCCATTTTCTCCGTAAAAGGTGTATACTTTTTGGGATTTTTGGCAGAGTGTAAAATCAAATATTTCCAATGTTTGTTGAGATATTGCAATAGTTAATACCACCATCTTGAAGCAAATTGTTTTCTTTATTTTGACTGCTTTTTTCACAAAAATTGGTGACATAAATTTTCAAAGTTGATTTTTACTCAAAATCTTGAAAAATAGACACGGGGGACTCTTTGGTCTATTTCACAATTTTTTTCATGGATTTACAAGTTTTTAAGTTTTTAAGATTCTGGCTACTTAAGCCTACTTTGCTTTTATAGCCAATTAAGAGCCCTCTTAGCTTTTAGAGCCTTTTAAGAACTCGCTTAGCTTTTAGAGCCAATTAAGAGCACGCTTAGCTTTTAGGGCCGACTAAGAGCCAACTTGGCTTTTAGAGCCAATTAAGAGCCCGCTTAGCTTTTAGGGCCTATTAAAGGCCCACTTAGCTTTTAGAGACGGTTAGGAGCCCACTTAGGTTATTGAGCCCATTTAGAGCCCACTTAGCTTTTAAAGCTGATTAAGAGCCAACTTAGCTTTTAGAGCCAATTTAGAGCCCACTTAGCTTTTAGGGCCGATTAGAAGCCCATTTAGCTTTTAGAGCCCATTAACGGTGGGTGTCAAGGTGGATTTTGTAACAAATTAATCTCTATGGTGTTGGCAAAATTATTCCAAAAAAATCAAGCTAAGATTATATTCAAGTCGTTCTGTGGAGCCGGTCTTATTGTAAAACGTCTAAATGCTTGATATTGTATACTGCGACTACCTCTATACACATGTCAATTAAAAATGCATTACTACAACTATTAAAAAATATATACTAATAATAAGTACACATAAGTAAGCAAGTATTCCTGTTTTATATCAGGGATAATGAGGAAGCTAATATATTTTAGACCTTTTTATGTTACGGTTTTTGGAATTGACATATTAGATAAATTACTAGACGGTTAAATTACTAGCTGCCAAACGGTTATAGTATTTACTTTTTAATAGCCAGAGAACTATAAAATTCAACAACTAGAAGCAACAGTATACAGAGAAATGTAACTTATATTTAGAATATTCCTTTTTTACTGATTTCATAGTAGAACAATATATTTAGACCCGATATATACAACAATGAATTGCTCTATGTAGACTACAACGAAACAATTTTACGAGAACCACGGTACACTTGGACTTTTTTTGGCTGTCTGTAACCCAGATTTCTTTCCAATCTCGAATCGACTAGTTCTGGAAGCAGGTCTTCACGGCAAAATCTATCCAACTTTCCCTTCACTAAATTCCAAATGGGAAGAGTCTCATCACGAAAAATTCGTACTACAAATAGAAGCCCGTTTGGTGATATCGCGATATCGTTAGCATTCAATGGACCTTGTGTCCATATCACAAAATCACACCACGCTCTTTTAGTGATGTGTAACTGGGTGACTATCTGAAGAAAGTATTCATGAGTTTTCTTCAAATGAAATTCGTCTTTTATCTTCACTAAGTAAGAATTAACTTTTCTGTTTGCCACATCAGTCGGTAATTGAAATTTCTCTTTAGATGGACATTTAACTTCAACAATTTTTTCTGTTCCGTCATTCAGCTTTAGAAGTACATCCGGGCTAGCCCCAAGCATAGGATTGTCAAGACAAATAAACAATCTGGACGCATCTACCGTACAATTGTAAATTTCTTCATACAGCCTGATGGCTTTGCGTTCCGTAACTTTTCCCCAGCTAGTGTCTTCGTTTCCTCGAAACTTGGGAAAATCATGAATGATTTTATCAAGGCACTTTACATTAGCCGTAGAGTCTCTTAAATTGTATATTTTTCCAACAAAATTAGCGGTAATCATACATTTTTTTCGTAAAATATAAGCTTCATTGGCGTACTGGCCAATTGTTTCAAGATGGATTTTCCATTGATCCTCAGAATTTAGTAGCATTTTTTTTATTGATATACTCATCAACTTTAGCTTTCAGTTCCAACTCATTATTATCTGGTTTTTTAGAAAA
>JABJWA020000202.1:0-28319 GCA_020352615.2 Yoshiicerus persimilis | reverse complement strand
AAGATTAATAAACTAAGTACGTTTTGTATCAACTTTGATTGAAATTTTGTCCTCTTTCGAATGATGGTCACCACATTTCTGTAGGTTCTCAGGTTTAGGAGTTACAGCCCCTAACATCGTTTCACATTCTTTTGGTACACCCTGTACGTGTGAATAGCAGGTGAGCTGAATTGCCCGACCTTACTGTTTTATTTGATAAAACCTTGATATTGGAAATAAATGAAGCGTTAGATTAGCAGGTGTACCCAGAATTGGAACTGCAGCAATTGACGTCCTTAGCGTTTCTTACACCTGGAAACAATTACTATTACTTACATTATTCATCATCTATTAACTTTACAGATGACACATACAGCACTGTAGTTTACAAAAGCAGTTTTTTAATTTCTGCCAAAAGGTCAGAGTTGGATTGTTCACCTCCAAACGTGACCAAATTATTTCCTTTAAAACATTTACAATTTTAGGACTCCAATTATTACAGAAGGCCGTAAAATGACAATTTATATTTCCCTGATTCCAACTATAATTTGTTCGATAATAGCCACATCTAAGGGGATAAATCCCTTGAAAATTCAATCAACTAGGATCAAGTTTGGCGGTTTTCGAAATTTTGATTTTCTTTTAATTTATTTTAAGGAAAGTACAAAAGGTTTGAATGAATGGCTCAATAGTTATTCTATAGAAAATAGTACACCTTATCGCAATCCGTGGATACTGAGACAGTTAAATGATTCCAAGCGACCAATTCCAAATATGGATAGAATGTCAAAAAGAGGGATTGTGAATTTTGTGTGGAAACCTGTGATCAGCGACACATTTCATTTATTAATAGCGGAACAACGATGGGGGACAGTTTTAAACAATACATTTGTAATTGGATTAATGGATGGTGATTTTCAAATGGGAAGAGAAAGAGGTTTTAGTAGGAATGAAGTTCGATACATAACCACAAAATTTGTGATGATCCCAGTAGACTCCCGTTGGGGTAACATTTCACGAATATATTTACCTCAGTTTTGGAGAACAAAAGGTTGGACCGAAATAAAACTAAGCAATTACATCATTAATGATGGAATTCTGGAGAGGGAAGTGTTGAATTCTTTGTGGAATTTACAATATAAGAATATGTACAAAAGAAAAGTTCGATTTTGTAAGGAAAATTGGTATGTGCCAGATGTTTCAATCTGTTTAGGTCCAATTCACAAACTGTACAAAAGATGTTACGGATCCCATCGGGTTGTGGCTCAAATAGCACGCGAATACAACTTCACAGTTGACTTTTCTTTATCCAGAAACGACAATTGTACAAAAACTGTAGACATATTAATCATCAGCGATGGTTATTTAACGGGACAAATAAAGGAACATAATCGGTTCCAATATATTCAAAAAGGACAGAAACTGATGTACTGCAGAAAAACGCATTTATATTCTTCGTCAGTAACTTGGACAGAATGGATAAGACCATTTGATTTAAGAACTTGGCAAATGCTGATTATCTCATTTTGCATTAGCGCAATTGTTTCTTCATTTCGGAATGCAAAATTTTGGAGATGGATTTCTTGCGGTATTGTTTGTCAAGAATTGTTTGCCAATTTTTCGCAATTAGTGAGGCAATATGTGCCCACTCAGAGGAAAAAGTGGAATGCTTTGCTTATCTTCATGGCAATAGTTCTGACAACAGTATACGAAACAAAAATTACCAGCTACGTGATTGTACCAAATGAGAAAATGATTTTCGAAGACCTTCCTGAATTATTGGACGCAGGATACAAAATTTTAATTGAGAACACTTATCAAGTTAAGCTTAGCAATGAAAATATTTATTACAGAGCATTTGCGAAATATAATTTGACCGATAAAATTAACAACAGTTTTGTAACTTTTTCTCGTGAAATGCCATTTAATGACAGAATGTTGCTTGCCACTAATTTATCTACAAAAAGCGCCTTTCCTGTTGAGGATCATTTTCTCAGTTGGGCAAAAGTTGAAATGGCATCTTTTAAAAACAATTCAGCAATTCGCTGTCATCATGTCATTCAAAATTATGGGTACGTTTCAAAAGGATGGAGCTTTGGGAGTGCTTTTGCTGAAAATATGCTGGACTTGATGTCATTATTCCTCCAAGCTGGTCTGTTGACATTTTGGAATGAAATTAGTTATTGGTATCATAATTTCAATGGGAATGTTCATAAGGAGATGGTCGAATGGACAGAAAAGCAGCCAGTACCCCTTAATCTAAGTTTCAAATTCAAATCCATATTTTACATATGGGCAATTTTGTTGGGGATTTGTTCTGTATGCTTTCTATTTGAAATTCTTACTACGCCTAAGAAAATTAAGAAACGGTATTACACATTTAGTTGTAGACTTTTTCTGCTTAACTGGTAGATAGTGTTTAGGAGTTTCCTAGTAAGATGTCAACTTTGAAATCAGACGAAACAAAATAGTCTGTCTTTCACATTAGTCTTTTATTATTTGAATTATTTTACGATTAAAATTGCTTTGCCATAAACATCCTTGGTACCAGAAAGGATTGAAATGTGTGATAATCGGTTTCCCTACTGAGTGGATGAAAAATGCGAGTGACCAATAATCAGTTGTATTAAAAATGTAATAACTGTATTAAAACTGCAATAAATTATATTTAAATAAAGTGATCGTATGAAAATTATTATTTTACACCAGCATTTATTTTAATAGTGAGAAGATGGTGAGCTTAAACCTTATTCTGCATAATGAAATAAAGTTAAAAATATAAGGTCCATCAAGAATAAAACCTGAGAAGTTCGATATCCTCTCTAATTCATTCACCAAGTCGACCAATAGACAATTCATTGCAAGTCGACCAATAGACAATTCATTGCAATGAATTGTCTATTGGTCGACTTGGTGAATGAATTAGAGAAGATGTCGAACTTCTCAGGTTTTAATCTCTGTATTAAAACATGTCTCATTAATACATATCATTAGACATTAATACATGTCTCAGAAAGCTAAATGACAACCATACCAATGCATTGGTATGGTTGTCATTTAGCTTTCTTAACTTACTCTTTATTGTTTTTGACAAAACAAGGAAATTAAATTAATGGTAATCTAAGTGTTTTTATTAATGGTTTTTAAATGAAATATTAGTGCAAGTGCAAGTTTAGAGTACTTCCAACATTTTATGACACAATAAAGAAATGAAATTTATGATTTTTTAATTTTTTTGGCTTCTTCAATGACGGACCTAAATTTTGATCCATTGGATAGCTTATCTACTCTTTTGAAATAAGGGGCATTTATTGTGTAGTCTCCACAGTGACCCACAACTTGATAAACAGTACTTTTTGTTTTTGGTGGAACAGCAAATTGTGCTTTGTGCTGTATGTTTCTTATCATTTTGGAAAGTCTTCGTGGATTCAGTAGCCCAGTTATGTCCAGTGGCATGGCTGACTCCTAAGCCAGCTTTAAATGATGCTCCTAGTGCTTCATATCCGATTTCACCATTTTTGTTCCGTGTATTAGACTTTTCGCCACCTTTCTTGTCAGAGATGGACATTTGCACCCCTTGCGTTGTCTCGTAAGTACAAGTTAATTCACTGCGTCCTTTAAAGTTGTCACAAATTTGAACGGCTTCCCATTCGTCAGAAGGAGTGCATTTTGTTTCCTCTGCAGTTTCAATCTTGCAGCATTTCATTCTCACATTGTTAAGGCCCGTTTCATCTCCTAGAAAACAAAACAAGGATTGACATTTTACCAGAGATTGGCTTCTATACTGCATAACATCAACATAGAAATATTAAGGAAGTAATTGAAAATTAAGTGTTTCAATATGTGGGATTTATTATATACTAAATTGACTTTCCTCATTTAGAACCAAACCAAATAGAAGGAAAATTATTTTCATTTCATTATTTACTGCATTTCCTTCAATAACATTATTCTGGATTCCCAAGTTGCAGTCAAAAGTGTAATCACCCTTTTTACTAATACACAAGACATATTGTCAAATTGTATTAATAGTCAGGACTCAGGTATCATTAGTGAATATATAAGCATGGTTATTAGTAATGTCATTAATGTTTTTGCAAATAATATCATGGAGTAGTGAAAGGTCAAGAAACGCCGAAATGCGTATGTGCCCTTCTATACCCGTAAGCATGAATGATCTTTATAAAGGTTCGCTTAGCAGTTTGACATTGATATAGAAAATTGAAATAATTTAACATTCAGAGCAAAGTTTTCTTAAGGGGAGTATGTACTTTAGTTATATCAAAATTGGGTATCATTCAACCTGTTAAAATTGACACTTTAGAAAATGTATTGAGACCAACCCGTAATAATTTCTTTATACGCAAATATTGGATAAAATAATTCGATAGCATGGCTATAAAAACATGACCTTTAAATCTTTCTCTTTCTATTAGTAATTTTACTTTTTTGCATTTAACACAGAAAAAATGTTACAAATCAGAGAAGACGTTGTAGTCTTCTGACCAATTTTTTAGGTATTTAATGCAATAGTTACTGTAAGAATAATAAATCGGATGGTGACGGTTTCTTATATGGTCCTACTGCCCGGGTGACGTAATGATGATTTAGCTAACCTGTCTGCGTATCTCCAATCAGATAAGGATGCTAAATAAAAGGCAGATTAGGATTATGAACATGAACAGCATATTTTATATTCAATTAACCAATTCAATTCAATAATCACCAACATTAATAAATCAAATAAATCCCAATAAACATTAATCAATCAATATCAAACAAGGAATAATAATATAAATGACAATAAACCTTACGGTACAATTAAACCCAAAATGATAGAATCCTCACAGGAACAATTACGAGATCATCAATCGCCTCAATAATTACAGAAAATCAGAAATACTTTTAGAAATTCGAGAGGAAGAAAGATCTAGTCTGCTTCCAAGCTCAGACCGCACGAGAATGGCGTCCTAAAAATGGCAGATCACACTATATTCTAGAAACACAAGTAGCACTCGTCGTTTTGGTTGGTTGTTCGTTGGCTGTTCATTTCTTCATCCGTTTCCTCACGGCGCACACTCGACAATCCTCCCCGCAGCATTTCCCTTTTCCTTCACAACCCCAATGGTCACTCGTCACGTCCTCGTGACGACTTATATGGTGGCTTCCAATAAGGACACCACGAAGTGTGATCCCGAGTAATGCCCGGTAGATTTTCGTAACCACAAGACCTGCATTTCAAGGGTTGTGCTACAAATCCAGAACGACTTATGTCACTGCGGCATTCAAAAGCAATGTGTCCAGGCTGTTTGCACCGGAAACAGATGGTCCGTCCTTGCGGAGTTTTGTAGGTGTCCGTTAAGCGTCCTGTATGACTTGATGAAGTTGAAGCACAAGAAGGTCCCGGATTTTGCTGAAGTTTTTCCATGTCCTCCTTGTTGTAACGAGCCACTTGTTGGACTGGACTGCGATTTCCTTTTGATGTTCCTTGTTCCTCGTCTCGATTTTCGCTGCGTGAAGAATGGTCTCGTTTTTCCTCCTGAGGTTGCTCCTTTGGATGATCACGGATAGGAATGGTCTCGTCTTCGTCATCAGTAGCGATTAAAGCGTTTTCCTCCTCCTCCGTCAATTCGCGAGGTGGTGTCGCTCCAGAAGTTGTTTCCTCCGTTCCCATCACCCAATCGAGCAGCTTTTGCTCCTCATCCGTCAGCTGTCCTTTGGATTCATCAACCCATGTGGCCATTGCATCAGTAAGCTCTACGCCCCTCTTAGTCTTCTTGCAAAACAAAATTCTGCCTCCCTGCAACAAACAAAATTGAACAACAAAATAAGTAATATGTCCCAAATAATACATAAATAACCTATATACTATTATTATGGGGTGCGCGTCATAAATTTTCCCTTGATGGCTTTTTTATAGTTATACTATAAACAAAATTACTTTTCTACAAAATATTTCCAACACCGGTTAACCAAACAAAATTACAGTTTCCTGTAAACAACAAATAATTAATTTTCTTTCGAAATTGAGCTCAATAACGCATTATACGAATCAATGAGAGCCATCGCCATTTCCTTATGAGATATATCAGGCGAAACTGCTTTAAGCGCTCCCCGTGAAGAGTTTATAGTAGATCTCCCACTACTTTTACTGATACTTTTTACCGACCCTCTCGATGAATTACCACGAGCTACGCCTCTTGTACGGCGACTCGACTCAGCTTTTTCCGTAATTATAACAGCTGAAGGGTCGTATCTTTCTGGTGGTCTCGTAGTTCTCTTACTGTGTCTCGTACGAACGACTGATGCAGGAGGAGCCGTTCCGGCAGTTTCCTCTTCTTCCTCTTCCTCCTGACATGTACCGAAATCTGTCTCGGCTTCAGTCTCGTCTCTTTCGGTGTCATCCTCCTCTTCTGGGAATGACAATGGTATATTCGTAATATTTTGAGATATGGATTCCCGTCTTCTCGGAGCTGTTGGTTCTGTTGAATGTCGTCCGGCATCTTCCGAACGTTCGGGAGATATTGGTTCCTGCAAACTATGGTTATTACTTGCAAAATGATACTCAGACTCTTCCGAATCTGAGGATAAATTATCATTTTGATCAATGGAGTCAGAAAAAATTGTAGTCAAGTCCGAAATACCGGTATGGAGAATTTCCTCTTCCACAGGGTGTTGTATATCGGTCATTACTGTGTCGCAAGAACCCATTTCCGAACCGACGTGAACATTATTACCGTAATAGCCGATGTCTTCGGGAAGTTCGCTTTCGTCGTATTCCATTTCTTCGTTGACATCAAAGTCCGAGTTATATTCATCGTAATAAGGCTCCAAGTGCCTTACATTCTCGTTCCTCCGGAATCCAAATCTATCTTTCCTCAAATCCTCAATTACATAATTAATTGGTCCAATCCTTTTAATTACTTTAAATGGACCTTTCCAATGTACCAGCCATTTAGTAGTTTTCCCCACCACTTTAGCAAAATTAGCGAGAAGTACCTTATCCCCAGGCGCATAATTTTTTACCGGATGTTTGGCGTCCCATTTTATTTTACGGAGCTGCTGTCTTTCGATTGTGTTATTTCTAGCCTGAATCCTAGCCTTCTTCAATCTATCCTCAGTTTCCTCTAGCGTATCCTCATCGTTTAATGCATTATTTAACAATGGATGTCGTACATCGCAAGGCAATGTAGGTTCCCTCCCATAAATTAAATAATAAGGACTAAAGCTAGTTTCTGAATGTACCGTTATGTTAATGGCCCATTGAACTTTGAAGAGTTCTTTGTCCCAATCGTTGTGATTGGCGTTCACCTTCTTCTTTATCAGACTTTTTATGGTGCCATTGACACGTTCACATACAGCATTTGTAGTAGGATTATAAGGCGTCGTATGTCTTAACTTTATATGATATCTACTACAAAATTCGGAAAACTCCTTAGATGTAAAGTGAGTTCCTTGGTCGACTAGAATTTCCCTAGGACATGCAAAACCGTAAATTAAACTGTTCTCTATTGCCCTAACCGCACATTCGGTAGTATTGTTCTTTACTGCACGTATGATGACAAACCTCGTAAGATGATCAATAATAACCAGAATATACTTATTTCGATATGGATGGCTAACTTTAAAAGGTCCAATGAAGTCGATACCTACTCTTTCCCATGGTTGTAAAGGTGGAGGAATTGGTTGCAAAGGTCCTGGGCTGGCCTTTGTCCTTCTATTATGTACCTGGCATATCTGACAGCCTAAAATATACCGTCTCGTATGCCTAAACATGCTCGGCCAGAAATATCTTTGTTTAACTAATTCCCAAACCTTATGTAAACCCAAATGACCTGCTGATGTTATATGCACTAAGTCTAGAATTTCCTTTCTCATTCCTCTAGGTACCACTGTTAGCCATAATCTCGAATTTTCGTCAAAACCAGCTTTATATAATATCCCGTCTTCTAACCGATAAGAACAATATTTTCCCTCCAAGTGTTGACTTGGATCCGCCTCAAACGCTTCTAATGCTAAAATGATATGTTCGAGCTTGGGGTCATTGCGCTGAAGTACTCCAAACTCTCTGTCTCTTTCCAAAGAAAATAATCTCTCCTCAAATGCTAAATGTTCACAATCACTAGGAGCTGGATTAACAGGATTTCTCGATAATGCATCTACGTTACTGTGTTTTATGCCTGATTTGTATTTTATGTCAAATACAAAAGGTGATAATCGCATTGCCCACCTAGCAAGCTTTCCTTGGGGATTTTTCATCTCCAAGAGCTGACATAACGAACAATGGTCAGTAACTATCGTAAACTTTTTACCATGCACATACGGCCTAAACGTTTCTACTGCATACAGAATTCCTAAGCATTCGAGTTCTGTTGCACTATAATTTTTCTCGTAAGGGAGTAATGCTCTGGAAGCATATGCAACGACCTTCCACTTATCTCTACTTTTCGGATCAGCGCCTAAAGACAAACATGCAGAATCATCGACCTTTTGTTCCAACGTGCAGCCTAAGCCCACGTTACTTGCATCTGTGTAAATGCGAGTTTCGGCATTGTCACGAGGAAATGCCATGACTGGTGCTGAAGTTAATGCACGTTTTAGCTGGTCAAAAGCGGACTGTTGCTCTTCTCCCCAGCAAAACTTCATGTTTTTCGCTGTTAGTTTCGTTAATGGTCGCGCTATGTGTGTAAAATTACGTATGAACCTCCTGTAATATCCGGCTAAGTAAACAAATTGTCTTATCTGCCTTACTGTAGTTGGAGCTTTATAATCTTTTACGCAATTAACAGTATTTGGATTGGGTGTGATGCCCTCTGAAGATATGACGTGTCCCAAATACGTTAAACTCTCCTCAGCTACTGTACATTTACTCGGTTTCAAGCGTAAACCGGCTAATTGAAGTGCCTTAAATACTGACTCCACATGCTGTAAATGCGAATCAAAGTCCCTACTATGAACTATTATATCGTCTAGGTATGCTAATGCCACTGTCCACTTTAATCCCCCTAATACAGCATCTATCAACCGTTGGAATGTCTGTGCAGCATTACACAAGCCAAAACTCATGTAGTTGAAGTGAAACAATCCATCTGACGTCACAAATGCTGTCTTTTCCTTGTCCTCCTCACGCATTGGAACCTGATGGTAAGCGTTTTCGCAATCAAAAGATGAAAAATACCTACAACCAGCAAATCTATCTAACGCGTCATCCATCCTCGGCAAAGGATAATTATCCTTTCTCGTAACCTTGTTCAAGGAACGGTAATCTACGCAAAATCTCATTTTGCCGTCGGCTTTCTTCGTTAATACAACTGGAGAGGACCACGGAGAATCAGAGTGACTAATCACACCTTTCCTAAGCATCTCTTCTGTCTGCTTATTGATTTCGCGCTTCTCAGCATATGAAACACGATATGGTTTGTGCTTGATTGGAGCTGCATCCCCTGTTTCAATAATATGCTCAACGTAATCGCATCTTCCTATATCTCTTCCATCGCCACCGAATAGTGAAGAATACTGCTTAAGTAAATTAACTACTTTCTCCTTCTGTTCTACTTCCAAATTTTTCCCAATTGTGATCTTCGATATGTATTCATGCATTTCAGGTGTTAAAGAATTCATGAATTCAGCATCGTCCAACAATGATTGAACGGGCTCATAAGAAGATTTCCTACTACTTAATTCATCATCGATCTCGTCTAAATTACACATAATTTCTTCGTTCACTAAACTATCGTATGTACCTAATACGGTATTCATGTACAATCTCACTGGCTTGTTGCCCAAGTTTAGTACATATGTATAGCCATGCCCCTGTTTTACTGAAAGCATCACATTTCCTATTCCTATTTTCTTGGAATGTTCGAGCTGTGTTCTGGGTTTGACAATAATGTCCCCAGTTAAAGAACTATCAGTAGTTATAGGTACTTGTAATGCATAGCCAGGCTTAATGCAAACCGTCTTAGCTAAACGTATGACATTAGCACTAGGTACATTCGTATTATGTGAATCTGTCGTATTGGTTTCATTACTAGTAGCAGGACTACTATTAGGTGAAGTGAATTCTAGCTCTGCATAAACAGTCGGGTTACTTGTAGAACCGTATTCAGATACCGTAGTATCTGCGTAGTTAATTTCCTTAAGTTCACGTAGGAGTGCATTCTCGTTATCTATATATGACTCCGGTGCATCGTTATTAATATTAATTCCGTACACCAGTTTCTTCGTTGAGCATTCAATGTGAACATCATAAATACTTAGAAAGTCTAAACCCAAAACAATGTGATTTGAAAGTGCAGTAACGACATAGAATTCGTACAATATAGGCATATTATTATCTACAGCTGCAATCATTTCGACCTTTGCCTTAACTACATTGGTATCTTCATTAGCAACTGACAACCTGATAGTGAATGGTTTTATCTCTGTTATTCTATGAATGTAAATCGAAAGCCTTCTGTCCCGTTTTATGCTCTCGAACAATTGTTCGTTAATTGCTGTCATAGTTGCACCAGTATCTGCTAATGCCGACCAAGGTCGTTCACCTACACACACTGTACACATTATTGGTGTTTTTACTTTTAAGATGCTCCTATATCTAGCAGGAAACAAACCGAGCCTTGTGTTAGTACGTACAGTTTTATTTTCTGTGAATGACTTCTCCACTTTACATACCTGAACTGTTACTTCTTTATTTTCTACCACTTCATTATGAATAATATCATTTGTCTTTGTTGGCAAATCTACATGCTCAACTACTTGAGTTACTTTGTCCTCCTTTGTTTCTGTGGAAACAGAGTTGTTTTCCACAGCTAAAGGAAGCCCGTCTAAACTCGCAAGTGCATTACTTGCTCCTAATTTAAATATACACGGATCTTGTCCATTACTACTTTGTTGTTGCAGGGTGCCCTTATTACTAACTAATCCCAAATTACCATACCTATTACTATTAAGAACGAAAATGCTCCCGTACCTATTTACTTTAAACGGTACGAAAAACTTATAACTACCAA
Source organism: Yoshiicerus persimilis (assembly GCA_020352615.2). Classification (NCBI taxonomy): domain Eukaryota; kingdom Metazoa; phylum Arthropoda; class Collembola; order Entomobryomorpha; family Tomoceridae; genus Yoshiicerus; species Yoshiicerus persimilis. The sequence continues at coordinate 17,328 of JABJWA020000202.1, read as the reverse complement.
AATTTACTAACCTACTAATAACATTCAACATCGAAAAATTACTATGTTTCGTCAAAGATCCTACGCGTTTCCCTGGTTCTGATTCTGTGAGTTCTGAACATCGGGTTTTGCATTTGCATTATATGGAGGACGGCCTTGTAATCTCCAAAAGCAATTGGCCTTTATATGTCCAGGCCTATTACAATAATAACAAATAGGACGCCCGTCCGCATTTCTATTGGGTGCATTGCCCCCTGGGTTTGCGCCAAAGTTTTTACCCGCTCCCGCATTCTTTTGATTATTACCCGAAGGTCCCGGCTTAACATAATTATCAGGAGCTGCCCCCATCATCATCGGTGTAGCTGAGTATGACTGCTGAGAAATAGCATTACTAGAACTACTCTGATTGCTCTGCTTTTCAGTCCCTTTCTGCGCTACTACAGCTTCCGAAATCTTACGTAAGATAGATAGGAATTCCATGCACGTATTAATAGTTTGTGGGGCTAAAGAAATTTGTAAATGCTCAGGCAAACCCTGTAATAACTGTCTAACCTTCTGCTCCTCACTCATGTTGTTGTCAATTAGAACCAAAATCTTCATCTTATTCGTAACATACTTTTGCGCATCGTCGCCAATTCGGTATTTCAACGCCTTATTCTGTGCTCTGTAATTGGCTTTTTGGTTAGTGTGATCGAAGAATTGCACGAAAGATGCTCGCGTATCACGCCAAATATTATCAAAATTAGCGTTCTCTGCTTGCATAGAAGTATGTACCTTAGGCCATATGGACGAAAAGTATGCCTTGGCATCTCCATCCAAAACTCTGTCCAAATTCGTGAGCAACCACTTCTTGTCCAAATTCAAGAAAAGCAAATCTGCTTCGTGTCTAGCCAAGAATTCTTGGACACTAGACGTTCCGTCGTAGTGGCGTAACTGTGCTATTGCTTCGTTATGTACTACACGACGAGCGTTGTTGTCTGCGCCACGTAACGCATTTACTTCCGCAGTTAGCTGCGCAATTTGATTTTGCAACTCCTCCATTACTAAGGAGTATTTTGAAATACGTTACGCAGTAAAGTTGGTGCCGAATAACGAAGAGGCAAGGGCGTCTTAAGATTCGATGGCAATTAGCAGTACGTTACGTATATGCCACTCAAATAAACAAATTACTCGCAGAAGAGTCAAGTGTGGTGCTTGGATCAGAACGAAATTATGATGACGTAAACGACTCGGCCTCTAGAGTGAATACTCTAGGATGTAAGCAGTTTGGAAATTTCCAATCAAAAATTCCGTACAATAAATCGATCACGCTATCTCGTTTCTCAACATTCACAATAGGTCCTATTGAAATACCAAAATTGCCTTCCGATCCGTACTCAGTAATTTCAAGTTCTGTTACTCCTATCCAGAGTAGAGCTAATCGGATGTATGCTACTATTTTATCCTTCGTATTATTTGGTTCGACAACTTTGTAACTTTCGACGTCGATGAGTACCCAAACCTTATAAATAATATTTCCCTCGGTACTCATACCCTCAGGAAATTAACATTCAAAACTAACGGCTAAATTACTAACTAACTATAAATTCAAAAAGAAAAGTGTTCTCGTACGGCAAGCTACTGGAATCAATAATTTCGAAAATGGTCACGTACCTACTACTGCAGACCTACACATTAACAGAAAATTAAGAATGATCTCGTATTTTCCCTACTGACTCGATAATGCATGTACTCTACTAATTAAATACAAGCTTAATTGTTTCCAGGTAAGTACGCAGGAAATACTAGGAGTACAGGTTCGCTTTCCGAAGCCAAAGTGCTTAACAAATTAGATACAGCGTTAGGCAGTGCATTCAACTCTGCTTCAGGGCAGTTATTATAATAATCTCTAATTATTGTACTAAACTGTTCCCTATTTTCCAATGCCTCCTGTTCGCTAATCCAATAAAATCGAAAATTACTCCTCTTTGCACTATGCATTAACGTTAGAAATCTAGTAGTCTGAGCAGAACCCCATTTTCTAGCGTTATAAAATAATTCAATTACTCCACAAATTTTAAACTCGTTAAACGTAGGCGGTAAGCTCACAGGTAATACTTTTATGAAATTAGTATTCTGAAATTGCTCTTCAAAAATAAGATCACAATGAAATTCTACCATGGTAGGTACACATATTCTAAAATAGACAAATGTACTACCTAATTAACTATTTAACGAAAATGATCACGTAAATTGTGCCAGACAAACCATTAAATAGTAAATCGAATTCCGAAAACAAAACCACCAATGATTATTTAAATTGAATATCGAAAAAAAAATTATGGGAAATGTAGAGCGCCCTTTTAGGGTGAAGAACTGCAAGGCAACAGAGAGGTATAAAATCTATGACGTTTGACCCCTTATTACACCGAAAAATGATGGAAAATACTCCTTACCTTTTCCGGTTGCTGTTCCTGGGCCATTGAAATAGAGATGAAGAAAATACCCACGTATCTTTTGTAAGAATAATAATTCGGATGGTGACGGTTTCTTATGTGGTCCTACTGCCCGGGTGATATAATGATGTTTAGCTAACCTGTCTGCGTATCTCCGTATCAGATTAGGATGCTAAATAAAAGGCAGATTAGGATTATGAACATGAACAGCATATTTTATATTATATTAACACCAATTCAATTCAATAATCACCAACAATAATAAATGCCAATACACAATAATCAATTAATTATCAAATAAGGAATAATGATACAAATGACAATAAACCTTACGATACAAATAAACCCGAATGATAGAATCCTGACAGGAACAAATACGAGATCATCAATCGCCTAATTAATTACAGAAAACAGAAATACTTTTAGAAAATACGAGAGGAAGAAAGATCTAGTCTGCTTCCAAGCTCTGACCGCACGAGAATGGCGTCTAGAAAATGGCATATCACACTATATTACTAGAAACACAAGTAGCACTCGTAGTTGTCGGTTGAGTTCGTTGACTGTTCATTTCTTCTTGAGTTTCCTCACGGCGCACACTCGACAATCCTCCCCGCAGCGTTTCCCTTTTCCTTCACAATACCCACTACTTTCGTGTCGTAGTACGTATGATCTACATAAAACATTGACATTATAGCTAGAAAAGAAATTAGGATGCTTTATACCTACAACCTACCCATCTGACTCTCTTGTTCACCGTCATTCTCATTTCCATAGCATGGTTTTTGGTAACTGGTCTGATGCTCCTCGGGTATGGTATTCATTCAAGTTAGTCTCCTACTTGCATTGCCCTCATAGTATGCAGAGTTCAGCTCAGATCACCGGATGTGCCCTGTCACTATACATTTCGTGATTCATTTTCTATATACGTTTGTGTCACGGCATCAGTCTGCTAAATTTTTAATACTTACAACTTATCACAACAAACCAACATCAACCAAATCTGCATTACAACCAAATAGTACAGATTTCATTTTTCTGCAGATATGCATGTAGTATGTACCTAGATTGATCAACCTGAAATATTTGGGGTATAGTAAAGTAAAAGCCACAGAGAATACAAACTCATCTCCTGTCAACAAATATAATGATAGGACCAACAACGCACTGCAAAATTCTGCATTAATGTCATTCATACATGTAAGATGAGATATACATGTATTAATATTATTGCATGTGAACTAAAATGTGAACCTTTTATGAGTTCGTAGATGCATTAGATCAGGTCATGACTCGGAGAACATAATAGACAACAAGGTGTGCACAGTGTACTGAAATAATGCAATTTTGAAACAATTTTGCTGTGTATTACTAGTAAGTAGAGAAAATGCAAAGTTTGGTAGCAACTGTCAGTTTTGGAATAACATTAGGGGTAAATGGTAAACATGCCATACTTTCTGACTCCTTTCTTTTGCAAATGGAAGTGATGTTTGCTAGAGTGTTTCGTGTTAAGATACCCAGTGTGTATAGAATATGATATTTATGCAATGTACCTGTACCTTAGCCAACAGGCGAGTTTCGATGTAAGACTTGCATGGAAGGAAAGTGTAATATATTAGAGTCAGACTGAAATGAACCATAGCATTTAACCGTGGTTATTGGTTACTTGTTATAATTGGTTTGGAGAGTTAGTTAAACAGGCCAGAAGAATACAAATGCAAGATGCTGCACAGACGGAGTGAAAAATTAAAAGGTGTTCCCTTTCTATGGTTTGTATTTATTTCTTATGTAGGTAGTTGTTTAGATACTCGGGCTATAGGTTAAGGTGATTCCAATACCAATGCAAGTTGGTCGTGGCGAGGGAAGAAAGGTCCAGGGCAACAGAAAGCGTCAGCTGGAAACTGTAATTTCGACCTTATATTGTATTACTGTCTGTTTATATTACGAGGAACTGCTTCGACTTATATTTTCCATGCACCACTTTAGTAGCATTTGTGTCCATAAGGCATTTCCCTATAATATTGCTTGCCATATTGTTAGTAGCACATTATTTGTGTCTTATTTTCGATTCTAGAGAAGAGGTAGAGCTTGGCCTGTCTGCTATCCAAGTTTTCTCAGCTTGATGTATTAAAATACTTACTGGACAATCATATGGTCATCAGACATGGCATGTCTAGGGAAGACAGGGATACTTTTCAAAGTAAGGTTAGAAATGAAGGAAAAGGGTCAACCTGTAAGATATTTGTGCATATACGTACATAGACAACGTGAAGTTATAAATTGAAGTGACATTACATGGGTTTTATAATATTCAGAGTTAGTTAGCATTGTAGGAAACGGAGACTTGCTATGAGATCTGTTCTTCTACTTGACTACTTTGGTTTGGGTTTGCCTTTGTGGATTTGGGCATATGGTCGTTTGGTTTGCATTTGCTTTTCTTAGCTTATCTTTTTGTGAAAGAGACAAGACAAAGATAGAAACATAAATAGAAACACTTCTTGCTGTTGCTATTTTAGCAAGTCATCGAATTTGTCTTGAACGTCTTGTGCTGATATGAGCCAAAGAACATCACATAATACGTCTCCGTTATATCTGTGTTGTTCTACTTGTGTGTTAGCTTATGACTGTACAATGCTAAGGATGTATGTGTGTGTATAAACAAATGAACTAAGAAAAGAAGGTCGTATTCTGTACGTGAAGTGCAGACAAGAACGGAAAAGCGCATAATGTAAAGTAATGCTTGCTATTTAACTGAAAATGTGTAGAATAAAACTGGTTAAGCAAATGTCATGTCATGCCATGCTAATGCTAGACTACACACTAGAAAACTTAGTTTAGTGTGTAAAGTAGTTAGCAATGCATTGCAATGAATGAATTACAATTTTCTAAAGGAAGTTGCACGTTGATGGTAGGAAGTGCAGCGTTAATGAGCATAATTCCTAAATTCATTGAAAAATAAGTAGATAAAGCTTGATAATGCACATGAGAACGTGCCACATGGGATTTTTTGTTAACAATACGTTTAAATCCACATTGCAATAATGTGATATTGTGGTTATTCTGCTGCTAAGTACAATAAAAATGCTACAATGTTTTTAGCACTTGGAATTAGTTATGAACAAATTCTTTAACACCAGCAAAGCTGGACAATCGTCGGAAATTACTTAACAGAAAGACAAATTTTTCTTTCTGGATGAATAGACTTGTCGCTTAGCCTATCTAACATGGAAGGAGGTACTTAACGAGTCTTAGGGAGTATGAGGTACAATACCAGTTTTGTCTAAGCATTATTACACACAGTAGGTAGATTCTAAGTGAAAAGGGGAATTAAAGACATTTAAAGCTAGCGACAGAGAAAAAGCCGCTTGAAGAGAGGATTAAAGGTCGGGTAAAGAACACAAGGAAGGTGATGCGGTAACATCGAGTGGGGCAATGGTAATCATCGAAGTTGCTTCTCAGTATTCTTTGGTGGTCAGGTCACTCTCACTTACTACACTTTTACCTTTCAGTTTTACAGAAAGATTTGTATTGACAAGACGAGACATTGATGAGGTGTAACAGATTTCTGGGACAGAGTTGCCCATGTCATAGGCTACGTAAATATAACATAACAACTATGTATAGAGCTTAAACACATAACAATACAAACCGTGGTCTCTTCTTAATGTAGTACAGTCAAGTGCCTTGTTTTCTCAGGTGAATTGATTGTTGTACACTGCCTTGTCTTTTCTTGTGTGGGACTTGTCGGTTTTTCTTCTGTGTTTGCTCAGATAAACCAATAAGGCAATCAGAGGAATTGTAAACTTGAGTAACAGGTATACAATACAAAGTATTTATTTTACTTAAGGATTATATACTTAAAAATAAACTCCGAGAACCTTGTCGTATTTTCCCTTGTTTCTCACAGAAAAGAAAAGGTTACCTAGTATTATGCCATACCATTAATTTAAAGAAGATATACTGGTGGAGTCTGACTAGCGAGTTCTGTTTGGTTTTGTCATTGTCCGACAGTTTAGTTTCATTATGCGTATGTGTGAGCTTACTAGTCGCTTTCTTTCACATCACTATACATACTTGGATAATAGGTGATAATACTGTTATGATGGCTTGACTTGATTTAATAGACATCTTTTTTTGTGTTATGCAAGTGTAAGTGTATTCAACAGCTTATCTTTATGACAATCTTTTTGTTTTGGTTGTGGGAGTTTAGTTTAGTTCTGAAGCATTTCAAGTTCATGTGAAACGTGATTTAGAATAAAACTATCAATTTAAACTTACTCTTTTCTTTGGCAAAGCAGATTGTATATTGTGGTGTGGTGAATGTGACTCACATGTTTGTTCTATAATGGTACATATAATGTGAATTCTTACTCATCTCACATACTTAGATACGTTTTTACAATATACCTGTCTGCTATGCAGTTGTCAGAATATTGTGGAATAGTACAATTACATTGCAATGGTAATAAATTGTAAGGTTACATTTCTGACTAATTCTAAATTGACAAACAGAATTACAAGGGGTGAGTTTAAGGGACTCTCAGGGGACTTTCTTGCCTTGACTTCAATGTAATGTAGGAAATATTTCAAAGATGGGAATTATGAATGGATAGATTGAAATGCCGAGCTCAGTTCATTTCAGTTCGTTGAGATGAAGAAAAGAAGTTTAATAAAGAGTTTCCCATGTTAAATCTTGATTCAGTTTTCATGCTCCTAAGATAATGCTAGAAGAATTTTCCAGTCATTTATGAAATGCGTCTCATCTTTGTGGCTTTTCGTACATTCGCCTGTGGTTGCCATTATGATATGTGCATGTGTATGAGTTGCTTGTGGCACTTACCAAAAAATTATCATCTTGCTTAAAGACATTTCTTATTATGCTACCTATCATACATCTTTTAGTTAGATTTCTCACGATCCTCTCTTGTCTTGTCTCGATTTCTTATTTCTTTCATTCTTGCCCTTTTAAAAGGGAGGACAGAAGCGGTAAACGATTTGCACGTTTATACTTATTGTAGTTACTCACATGCATTTATGTACACCGAAGGTTTAAAGTACATCTTTTGTCTAGGGGAAGTATATAATGGTTTACATAGTGGTTATAAAAGTTATAATGAACATATACAATGTTTTTTAGTCACTATTCAATCTAGTAAGTAGAAAAGTAGCATGCATATTATCAGTAGTATTATAAGTGGCATGGCATGGCATGACAGATAATAATAATATTACAGAATGTAACTGAAAATATGAATTTTCAGCTTAGTTAAGATTTCTGTGTGCTCATGATATAATAAGATAGTAAAGTGTTAGCTAAGGCAGAAATAATGTATTGTACGCGAGGTCGGTTTTCTATTTCCATTTTGTACCCTAGCCTAGGAGTTCTCTGTCGGTTAGAGAGCAAAAAATAATGTTGCAGGTAGTGTTAGGTTTTGTGGTCGCATCTCATGTTCTTATACTTAAAAGCTTAAGATGTAGTAAAGTAGTAAGTAGGTACACAATTGTTCTTAATAACTTGGCTTCGTCTGACTCTTACTTCTATCGGTTTTGAATTTTTTCGGTAGTTTGTGCATAGAGCAGGGATACGGAGTGTTTCTTGTATCAGTTGGTATATGTAAAACCAATTTGGTAAAACAGTATAAACATCCACTCCACATAAGTAGCCAGTGATGATAAAATAACGATTCCTTAATTCGACTGCCGTTCTGTACTCCTGCGAGTATTATGCAGTTCATCTTCCACCTGTTTTTATTTGTATGATGCTATGAACAGAAAAGACCTACATTCAATATATAGAGCAAGTTATCGACTATTTCTTAGTAGCTGCTGCTGTGTTACAAGGAAGCTATTGCAACTATGAAGTTACTGGGTATAACTCTCAGATATAGATATTTACTATTTACCTGACCAGTTTGAAATGATAGGATGATGCTGTGGACCACATTGCACACGTACATTAACCATACGGTGGATTCTCTAAGAAAAATCAACCTTTTTCAACAAGTCCTTGTTCGTTTCATTTTCAATGGCTCTTCTCTGTACTCGAATCTTCTCTCAAGTCAGTATGAGTATTACGGACAGGGAAATGAAATCTTTGTTACACTGTTATATAAGTTTGTACTATGTGCAATGCTTATAGAACTATGAGTCTTGACGTTACGCTTACATAAATGTCATACCGATATATCCTTTGTACTCTCCACATATGTGTTTATGCTAGGTCGAGGATGGTGGTAGTGTTTTATAAAATAACTTTATTGCATCAAAAGAGAGGCGAAAGAACAAACGCGTTAATAAAATAACAAGAAGGGTCGCTTGAAATTGTGTTATGTATGGATGTAAGTGGACGAAGCATGATTCGGCTTTATTGTTATTGATCGGCAGTGTAAAAGAATATTTTCCAATCTAAAGATCGTTTGTGTTTTTGTATTTACAGATATTCCGGCTCAGGTGCCTCCTCTAACACCAGGAACTAATAAGAAGATGACAGAAGCTCTTAAAGCCTCTTTTGCCTCCTGGGAGAAAGAATTATCACGACATAATATACCAAAAGGTAATTGCTACTCTTTATTTGTCTCATTTTTCAATTATATATCACAATCGTTGCACATTACATAATCCACAAGCACATTTTTCTTGTCCAGTGCTACCATTTGTTTGTAATAATGATACATTACTAATTAACATAGCTGCAGTAACAAATAGTGACAAATAAAGAATATAAACAGTGATAACATTGTAGGAAGTAACAGTGCAGTTAAAATCAAGGTGATGTCTCTTGCAAGTGTACAAGAATTCCAATGTTCTCGTAAATTATGTACTAAACACATATATCATGTAATATGATCGTAACTTTGAGTAATTCTAATGCATAAAATTATGATAAACACAACAGATTATTAAGCAGCAATTCCTTTTCATACCTGTTTATATTCCATAGCTTTTTAATAACGAATAGTTATAGGAAGACTAGGCGGCTTTGGCTTGTGTACGGAATACACTCATGCCGAACCAAACAAGCGTTGCGACAAATGTGTACATACAGCGAAAGTGGGCTTGAAAAAGAAGTTGAAAGTCATAGTCACAGCCAATGAGTCGTGCAATACGGTCGTCATGTACATTGGATTCGATTTTAACTTTTTGTGGCTTTCGGTTAGACTTGAAGCAGGTAATGTAGTTCCTAAGTAACAAAAAGATCACTACTTGACATTGCAACATTATTATGGGTAGAATTCTACAACACAGTTACACAAAGATGTAGTCACGAGTTGATAATGTACGATAATAAAGGGGGTATTTGTAGTAAAAGTATAGTTACCTATAGTAAAACAGCAGCAAGAAATCGATTGAAAGATATAATGGCAATAGTATACAGATAGAGATCGACTACTGAGTATTTGGAAGCTGTTTTTAACTTTTACACCTGCTTGATCTCATCCCCTCTCAAGGCTTGCGGTTAAGGTTTTGTGATTTGACACTGACTTTGATTTGAGTCAAGCTTCTTGGCTGATAAGTGTAGGCATTGTTTCAAAGTGAGGGTCGTCGTATGATTCAAGTCATAAAATGTATTGTAATTTTGTAATAGTAAGCGGAACTAAAGTTAAATGCATTGAGATTTGTTAAATATTCTGGTGAATGAATATACATCCATTAATATTACACACAACGATATGCATCTGAATTTACATATGTAAAGAAAATAACCTTAGGAAAAGCTCGTCGCTCATGCATATTCAAATCTATTTGTCTCTATGTCTATAATAATTAATAATGAAACTGTAAAAGGTTAGCATGACGTATGTTTACAAACAGAAAATAATTACACACTCAGTGGAGAAGTGATCTATAGAAAGATACCTAAGTAATGTCTTTGAACAAAATAAGTGTGCATTTATGTTTTTAATTTGATTTCTAATGGTATTGTTTCGTTGTTTTCAAACAATAAGTATTACTTCGCACAATTACGTTAGACGTTATGTAACATAGGACAGAGATTGAGCAGAACACGATTAAACGAACGAAGGTCTTTTCAGGAAAATTAAGATTGCTTATAGATTTATTTGAATAGGTGTAATAAATTATGTAAAAATTCAAAATTAACTCATCCTAAACGTAATATACAATGGAATCAACTGCAGAGCAGAACAAGCACATGTTGTGTTGCACATGTTCGGACAGTTAGTTATTGTATAAAAACAACATTACCGCATACCAATTGAAGTAGGTACCTATGTATATTTCTGTGAAGCAATTCCACAACTAAAACTGTTACATAGCAGGCGGGCAACAGTAAGAGAATAAAAAAGCAGTGAAGGTCTGTAAGATCATGATCAAAGCAAAAATGTTGCTATTTTATGTACGAACTTAAAAAGTAGACTTAAATATGTGTGCACACAAGCTGTGAAGCTGTGTGCAACTTAATTGTAAACTGAGCAAAAGTAAAAACTTGGAGATATTAATTAGCCTCATAAGATATAAAGGACATGTGCTCCTCTCTTTCTTTTCTTTGCATTAAAAGTTTTGCTTTTTTACCGTCTACTGCATACAGCTACAACTCCAACCTACTCTTTTACTCAAACTAAAGAACTTATTTATTAGTGGCACGTGCGATCCATCGAAGAAGATGGATATTCAACATTAAGAGTGAGAGGGAAGGCAAGGCACACGGTTAATGTAAAATGCAACAGGCAACGGTGTCATGTCAGTCAGACTCAAACCAAACCAGATATGTACATAATAAGTATATCGGTATCAGCCAAGTAAGCAAATAGGGAAAACCTGTTGATCAACCCACCAGTTGTAATATGCACCCACTCTAACAAGCAATAATAACTTTCGTAGATGTATCAACATCAGGTTCAATGAAATTCAACCATCAGGCTAAAGGCCATCGCAAGCAAGACTCGAGCCAAGAATTCCTCCTTATTAATACGTAGATGTATTACATATTATTCCTTAAGCAACGGACACACGCTCAACGTATCTGTATCTTCCACACAAAAATTAAAGGTATTTCAGACAGCAAAGGATAATTATTCGACAACTGCATCTGTTATCGAGGAGATAGTAAGTAAATAAGTAGAGGTAGAGGCTGACGCTACAATAAGTATTACAGATACATTGATGTTGCGTTTGTATTCATCAGACAGGCAGACAGACGGGAGGTCTATCATTTATTAGGTAGCATAGCAGTTCTCTCGCCTTTTCTCTATTTTTTGCCACGAGACGATAGCAAAGACCAAACCAACATACTTACAGACTGACAGAATACGAAATAATGTTCACTTGTACTTTTAGATAATCACATACTATATAAAAAGAGTCTCTTAAACTTTATTATTATTACATATTATGTTGTACTTATATTAGCTACCTACTTGTACGATAGAATACCAGGTCCAGTTGTGTTCAGTTGGTCACATCACATTTCTTTGGGTATTGGATTTAATGTTTCAACTTGAACATGAGACAACTTTTCTTGAGTCACAATGTAAAACACCTTGCTTGTTGAGGGATGCAAAGCCTCTTGTCTTCAGTGCACCGTAATATAAGCCACGGCTGGAAAATAACTACCTAAGAAGGACAACTACTTATAATAGCAATACCATCTGTAGTAGATTTAGTTGGATATAGTTTCCCTTACCAATACGAAATGTGTAGTGTACCACACACCACAAGACAAGATGTTACAGTTAATTCTAGAATCGCAATGAGTAATACAACAAGTTAAGTGAACTAGCGTAGAGCAAACGGCGTAAGTTGGTTGTCTTTTGGCTCCCGTCTGAGTCCGCGGCATCACTTCTTATACGGAGCAGGTGTCTTACGTTCTTTCTTCTAAGTGCAGGGAGGGTGGATTGGATTGCTCTTCGTTCGCTTCTACTCTTCAATCATTCCTTAGGTCGTTCGTGCTCATCATTCCTCCTTAACCCTATACCAGGAAAATATATAGAATTTTAAGTTCATACTTAGCAGTAGGTAAGGTCTGAGTGTAAATACTTGTTTGTTCTATATGCATTTCCAGAGAGTGCAGCTACCTATATACTTACTTAAAAGCATTGCCGCTTCTGCTGAAGATGATGGGATGTTGGTATGGCATGGTATGGTAGGACAAGGCAAACCATTGTTGGCAGATACTGTTTGGAATGATGTTCCGAGATGATTTTTAGGCAGGCAAGTCACTTTCTAACTACGTAGTTATAAGATATAGGTAGGTAGGTTGAAATGGATGCATCCCGCTCCGCACGTGCTATGAGCCCTTCAGCAGCTTTTCTTGCCCAAAAATCCACCGTCCTTCGGTGAACTCAGTGAGTTAAACCAGAAAAGAGTTTCCCCACACTCGCCACATGTCATCATCATCTGTAGATATCTGTAGAAAAGAAAAGAGTTTTAAAGAAATACTAATGTACTGTTACCGAGTATGTTCTCTCTACTTATAAAGCAGTTTGTGCAGCAGTTGAGCTGTACTTATCACTTGCACGTATGATGCTAGAAGAATAATAAAAATTTACTTCTATGTACAATAAACATGGTCTTACAAACCATCCAGGTATATCATCAAATGGTTTCTAGGTTTTTTAAAAAAGCAATTTTTGTAAACATTAAAGACAGTTACTGCTCTTATAGATATATCTCCTTTGTGACACGTTTATAATACTTAGTATACTATTATCAAACGTAGAACGTTAAGGCTTTATTTATTCAGTAGGGAAGATTTTTAGAGGAGCACAAAGCACAATATTCTGCTCGAATTAAGGGTTGATTATTTGATGCGAAGGGGAGCTTTCGATACTGATGCGCGTTTAAGATTAATGTCTCCATTGCATTATGTATACGAGAATTGAGGTTATCTACTTCTAAAGGCTATGCCTAGAAAAGAAAAAAATATTCGATAAGTAGATATGAAATGAGGTAATGCAAAGATAAAATTATTGGTTTAAAAAGTTATGCTTGATCTGATGAATTTCAATGTGTTTTACTGTAGTACTAGCCTAGGAAGATTTTTCCGTGCTTGAAAATTAAGGCACTTTAATAGCCTGCAGTTAGTGCAATGGTATTTGCCTTTGTAGGATTAGTTATTTGTTATCTTGTATGTTGATATTTTTGGAAACAGATTATTGTTAATTTAACGTTCATATAAATCGTTACCTGGATTGTATTTATTATGTATTGTTATATGCAGATGTACCCATCTTTCGAAACTGGTAATTATGAATGGTAAAGTTTACATTAGTGGAGTGAAGTATAAAACACAAAGTAGTGTGCATAGAGATAAATAAAGAGTAAATACTTGTAAATAAACATCAATTATGTATTAATAATGATGATTTGTTTTTGTCTTAAGTTCGGTATTCTCAAAAAGCCATATATTTAACGTTTATTTAGTTGAACTGTATTAAGAAATATGATGATGCAGGTCATGAGGAGAATCTCCGACTCATATTTCATAAACTGTCATAAAACTGTCTCTTAGCTCTGTGCCAGAATGCGACTTGGTTGCATACTGAGGAGTGAGATGAGACATGCAATTTAAACATACATTCGTATCTGTTTAGTGTATTTAATGGAACAAGGCGACATGACATTTGAGATGTTCAAACAATGCATTCTGTTCGTAATGGTGAATATTGTGCAGATGTATTAAGCAGAAGGAGCACCAAGCAGAACCAGATCAGAGCAAGCACAAGAGATAACAACAGTTTTAAACTGGTGAACGAAGGGAAAACCATGTGTAAGCAAAAGTAGTTACAATGTAGGGAAGCTACTATACTGTGTATGCACATAACATTAACTGGAATCCCTACTTCACAAATGTCACATCACAGTCGTAAGTACTCGTACTTAATATTTATATCGTTAAAAGAGCAAGGGATAAGATGAGAGATCGTAAAGGCGTAATCAGCCAGCCTATTTACAGTGACATCAGTCAGTGTTCAGTGTCTTACACCATTTTTGCATTGCCTTATGCGTAATTATGGTAAATGTAACTGAAAAGTCTTAGGCTCCGTGTCCTGTTACTATAACATGTATTACTGAGAGTATCAGTCGTTGATAACGTGTATTATGTTACGTAGGGTGACTAAGTGACTAAAATTCTGAGTAATGCTGTTGTAATTTATTTTGTAGATTTATATGATTCCTTCCTACAATACAACCCCTTTACATATTAATTGACATTAGGTTCTCGTGTGCATAGTATAGGAGCTGTACCACAGCCATATCTGCTGCAAAAATAAGTTTTCGAAGGCTGAATTGTGTTATGACGTTTTTGTGACTTTTTCCAATTGGGTACAACGTAGTACACGTATTACTCTAGGAATAATATCTAAGGATGATGAAGATTGAACATTATTATGTTTTACATATTCCAATGTGACTAATTGGCAGTGCCTGTTGCTCAGACTCATTGTCAAATTCGTCCCTATGTTTTGTATATCTCATTGAAACACAGAAGGTTTCATACTCAGTCGACGTAACCCCAAACGATCGTATGACATGTAAAAAAGTAACTACTACCCTTTAAGCGTCGATAAAAATGGGCATATGTGTAATTCAATAAGTATGTAAATATTAGAAACAAAATGTTATAAAGGATAGACATGTACTGTCAAGTAAATAACCATTTTAGTTTGTAATCAATCTGGAAAGCAAGGTTTTGTAAGAAAATAAGTGTATATCATATAGATAATTGAATGTAATGTAGCAATGTAAGTAAATTGTAGGTTCAGTTCAGTTTGCATATGTGTTTGGTGTTTGTGCATGTCTATAGGAGGACTTATGTACTTAAATATTACAAATTTAGTGTGTTTAGTTAGTTGGTTAAACATTTTTTAAGGTGATTGAGCGGTTAGCTAACTATAGTGTAGGTGGTGTGTGGTGTGATGTGAGGGCCTGTGCATGTATGTGACATTAGCTTTGTGATGTGATTGTCAGCGAGAATCGTTTTACTCATTTAATGATGTGATGTGTTGACTTGATACGATAAACCCAGCAACTCTGTCAATATTTGCATCCTCTGAGATTCGTTCGACTCACTCAAAGTCACACTGTATGCAATACTTAGATGAAGCACGTATTTGCTTGTAATTTGTATTGTGTACTTTGTGAGTGATTGTTTTGAAACTTTTCTTTCGTACTTCTAAGGTGGAGTTGCAACTTGTACGTTTTGAGTGCAGGTTTCTTCTAATCTGACTCTATGGCTAATCTCGCTTGATTAGTTCTTTGACTTGCCTTCTTCGGCTTTAATGCCTGCATAAAATCTCACGTAACCAAAGAAATTATAGTTTTCAAATTGCTAGTAAAATTTTATAGGTAAAGTTGTAGTCATCATAAGAGTGAAATAGAGAGGAGCTATACAGTGTCCTATAGGCTGCATGAATATGTATGGAAGTAGTAAATCTTCTATGCATTTTAGTAATAGAACCATCAATAAAGTGTTGTTATATCTGTACTTGAATGCGTACCCAGTAGTTAGCTACTATGGATTCATTGAATGTATACGAAACTAGGAAAGACCGGATTTGTTATACTCGAGTGTTCTTTTCTTTCGACTTCTACGAAGTGTAAGTAAAGCAAGAAGGGTTGCGATAACTTGCGTTCCTCCGTGGAGATGATCATCATGAATGAATGAAAACCCTTTCTCTCTCATTCTCATCTTGCATTCCTACATACAAAAGCAGTGCATCTACTTACACAGCAGAGAGATATACCTTTCTTAAGCAACACTTTTTACAGTGAATATACACACACTACAGAGTTAGGAAGTGTTGTGCTGCTAACTGAATTCAGTATTCAGAATTGAATACTGAAAGATACGTCGCTCGCCTTTATTGTGGTGTGGTGTGCGTGGTGTTCTTGTTCTGTAGAGACTGTGGGATTCTATGAATGGATGAATGAATGAGCAATCGTTTATTCTTCTTACTTTACTGTACTAACTAATCATCGTAAAATACTCTTATAGACTACGTGGTACCTGCAGTATACCAGTGTGATTTAATATATCACCATTCAGTGAGCAAATTCTATAAGAAATTTTATAATGAAGGCGTACTTTGTAATATGAAAAGGAAACAGGGAGAATGAGAATTCAATATACAGTTTTCATGTTCATTCTTATTGGTTTAGTATTATCTGCATGTTTTTACAATGAAATAATGTACTGTATAAATAGATACTTATATGAGTGTATTTACTTACTGTTCTGTGCATGTTCCTTGTTCTTTGTCATTGTATCCCTATCTTGTCGGGCGTATGCCGAATAATGTGTGTATGTGGTGTGCATACGTTGTAGCTTTTGTTCTACTTATTTAAACGAATGATCAATACAAAGTTGTGCTAGACTGTCATAAGATATAAATGTGTGAGTGACTAATGCTAAGTATGTTCACATATATAATTTCATAGAGCGTATCGTATTAATGGTCATGTAGGGTTAGTTATGTTATGTGCGAGAGCTATTCAGATGTGTAAAGCTATTAATGCATAAAATCTTATGTGATTATGAGATTGAGTTAAGTTGGCAGTTAGGGTAGACAATTGTATCTAATGCAGTCAGTCAACTTAAATAGGCAGTTACAGATAATGGATACAATTACATAGACATATAGAGATAGGTAATGTTGTATATTATTAAGTACCTACTGTGTGTTAAGTTGAGTAGTTATTGTTAGCAGTTAAGTTAAATGAATGAATGTAATCTACATGCGTCGCTTGGTTAGAATGACTCAAATCTGTGTATACCTAAGTACAAGTAAGCTTAACTTGGGATTTTATACTGTTTAGTCCTATGTAGTAGTAATAACATGATTATTTACATTACAGATATACAGAATATAAAATATATTGTATCAGTAGGAACAAGAACAACATAATATTATGCTAGTTTAGTTTTCCAACGATATATTTACAAGCAGAGATAGTA